>LPNX011093196.1:667067-727845 GCA_001517045.1 Pseudotsuga menziesii | reverse complement strand
AATCTCGTTATCTAACTGTAGATAACGGTTTTGATCTCCTTTATATGTAACACTCATTCACATAATAAATTATTGATTTGCTGAGGTTCTTCACGGCCTATGTCATCTTTATGGAAAAAGGATTCACGAAGACTGTTCGTTTAAATTCTGGATATATGTTAAGTCTAACTCCAATTCCTCGACACGTTCTCTAGCCCCTCCATCTAATTTGAACTTTGCTTTAGCCTCATGCAATGCAACAGTTGTAATCTATAGTTCTTGTCAACAACCTAGATGCCCATGTTTCCCCAATAACATGTTGTTAATGGAAGGAGACTATACAATTCTTTTTTAACAAAATTTAAACGTTCTCTAATCAACATCTGAATACAGAATGCTTCTTGTGAAAAGATAAATAACATAAAACCTAATTATATGGCAGGAATGTTGATGAATACACTTTGAATAGATCACGAAAATTCTCGAGTTCTCTGCAACAAAAGAAAAAAACGAAGTGAATTGAGATCTATAATATGTTGGGTACTTCCCTCTCCGCAGGAACAAACCCATCATAAAGGCGTAATGTCATGGTTCTTTTTGTTTGTGTGTTTGAATAGTTTTAAACGGAGGAGAAAACTTCATGAAATACCATCAACCTTCACTCTGAATGGATGTGCTTATTTCAATGCTTTTTGCAAAATTGACATTTAATTTCTTAATTATCTTCACAAAAATGTTAAAGTTATACGAAGGTCAATAAAAATCATAGATAATGCAAGTTTATATAGATAGGGAATCAAATGAATAAAAAGGTAAAAATATGGGAATGAAATACCTTTAAATTCACCTATATCAACTTTGTAAAATTTTTATGATGTGCTCTTAATGTCAAAGTTTATCCTTTCAATGAAAAATCATATCTTATTCTCCATAATTTGTACTCAAAAGAAAGTTTTATTCAAACGTCAATAATACATTATTATTAAAGAAGATTTTTTTAATTATATAATAAAATCCATATATATTACAACTGCTATTTTTAAAAGCACTCAAATGGAATAAGTTCCTAAATTAATAGTAGATATAGAGTGTCCTCCAAAAAGTAGGTAATTAAAATATGATTTTGATTATATATATAAAAGGTTTTAAATAAATAATTTTAATCATAATTTTATTGATGTTTATGTAAAGTTTAAAATGTAGAGAAAATCAGATATAACTTTATTATCACCATATTAGATCACATTAGATTGAATAACTTTAGCATCCATAGCCAAACAAAAAGATCATTGAAATCACTCAAATTTCATAAAATGCGACAATGTAAAGCATAGTTTATTTGTGCAAGGATAAATATGTACCAGTTCATTATTAAAAAAAATCACTTGATAACTATATTTAGATTATTGTATAGTGATAAATTCATAAAGTGGTATTTCAATTGATTTTTAGAAGCTCGAGGATCAATATTTTATTTACGACAATAATATGATGAGCATTAAAAATATATATTTAAGGGGATTTGTTGAAGCTTTAAGTATGAGATTAGAGAATTGATGTTTTTTTTTGAAAAGAGGGTGACAATTCATTTTTCTCTGGATTATCCATTCAATCCATTTAAGGTCATTTTTCAGGATAATAATGGAAGTATTCGCCTTGATATATAGAGCACTTTTGACAAACTCGGTGTAGATGATAGTCCTCGACTCTCAATTTCATCCGCATTTATCTTTCTAGGTCGCACTAGAATAAATTAAACATGGTAGGGATGATTGAATGTTCGCTTGTCCATCTTCTCATCCTTAAGCCTTTACCATTTTCTCATGATGTCTTTCAGAAAAAAATTTGATAATCTTGAAGCCCGATCCAAAAAGTCTAAATCAACGTATGTTTCATCTTCTTTGAAATCGAAGGAAGCTGTTGTCGCAGTTAAGCTTTCTTCTTATTTCTATTTTTACACAGTGGGACCTAGCACATCTTTCGTTTGGGGGAGGTAAGTGTTTGTTTCAAGCTGCCAAACCTGTCACTTGTTTGCACACTCTAGATAGTCTTCTTTTAGAGGGGTCGACCACTGAAAGGGTCGACCCCCTCTCTCTCTGTTGCTCAAATGTTACATAAAGACACACTAATCTTTGTATAAGGAGGCTCTAAAAAATTCTTCTTTTGTTCCAATTTCTCTTTGTTCTAATTGCAAAATAATTAAAAAATTTGAAAAACAAAAAAATGTAAATAAAATAAAATTAAAAACTGATAAATAAAAAGTATTAGGTAACAAATAAAATCATAAAATAAAAATTATAAACAAATTTAGAATCTTTTTAAATTTTATTATTATTGTGCTAACTTGTTTTCGCAAGTTGCTTAGAAATAGGTTTCGACAAGGAGGGTCGCTACTTTCAGGTATAAAAGCATTTCATTTATTTTGACTTGGTTTGTTAAGCACATAATTTTCTGTATTTTCAATGCTCTCACAAGCTTGTTGCAGGAAAATGGTAACCTTTTGTAGATTTAAGGACGAACAAATGGCATGCAAAAATCATTTCCAAAATCGCAGAATATTTTCAGAAAAATGTTCCATTGGAAGCTCGAAGGAGTTGAGTTTTCCCTTATGCATGTCATAACATTTGTTGCAACAAAGAAGCCTTTCAGAAATCAGTTACTCCATGTCATGATTACTTACCATTTTTCCTTCCAAGCTTATCCATTATCCATGTGAGAGTCTACTTTTTCACTGCCTTATATATCATGATTTCCCACATGTCTACCTTTTTTAGTCACACATGTTTTTCCTCATTTTCAGTTTATCTTTTTCCTTATGAATAAAACCATTCAACTTCCTTTCCATGACTACACTACTTTGTTATCCCTGCCATAAAAACTATTTGACCATGAGATATTTCATATATAGTCCTACCACTCATTATGTATAACTCGTGTTGATTGATGTGGGATTCCTTAAGGCCCACCTTTCAACAAGTATTGCCCCATTGACCTCAACACATTATCTGGGATAGAGACTAGAGTTCATTTTCAGTACCTTGAGGCTTGCATGCCTTAATGGCAAGTTCTCTCACTGAAAATCATGGGAATACATCAGTGTCCCTTAATTGTTAGATCCTGCAAGTGGCTCGACATCAACTACTTTATTCGCACTTTGCATGATGTACTTAGGTACCTTGGCACTCATTGCCATCAATGGTGAGATTGCCTCGCATTGGTTAATGACATTCATTAATGGTTGATAATCCAATGACTTCTTTCCATGTTTGACATCAACACATTTATTCTCATGGTAAGAATTGTATCATCAGGTTTTGTAGTAGGTGAAGACTATATATTTTTCATGATCGTCATCAACAGTTTTACAGTAGCATACTTCAGCCATATGAGAGTACCAGGATTCTACTTTCAACTCTCATCTTCTACTTCATCCAACCAAGCAGCAGTTTAGATCCTTCACATCCAGTAGCAACAGCAGCCACATTCCTATTGCATGGTTCATCAACTTTTTTTGGTAAGTGGAGGTATGTTGCTTTCTAATCTTTAACCATGTAATTCCTTAAATTCTAGAAAATGGATGAATTTGGAAAATTCCCTCACCACATTTCCTTTCTCCTTTTCATAAACCTAATACATCTTAAGTTTGGGGGGGGGTTATTTATTACCATTTTTTTACATATTCATCATCTCATTTACCCTTAATCAACATGTCTTTCACAAACTATGCTGGCATGATTCATAATATGAAGAAAAAGCTTTTCACTATACATTGATGGTTCATAATTTCTAATGCATAAATCTTATGTATTGCAGCAAAAATACAAATAAAATGAGCAAATGTTGTTAACACAAGAACGAACATTTGTTATGGTTGTCACACAAGAACCAACCACAAAAATATATAAAAAAGAAAAGACAAAAAGAAAAATTGCTGCCACTCATGCAATTCAAAATCATGAAATGATCTACTGTTACATATCATCATGTCACAGCCTCAGCTACAAGCCAAATTTTTTTAAAGGAATCAATGCATAGTTGCATGAGGACATGCAAACAGTCAAGTTGGGGGGTATGTTGAGCCGCAAAAAGACCACATTTTATTCATCATTTCACATACTATTTATCACCTTATTCCATTATATCCTTCCATAAAACCATTAACTTTCACCACTTTCATAATAAATATGGGTTTATATTACCATTTTCCAAATATTTTATTTTTGAGTATTTTGAGTGAATTTATGGTTAATTATTGAGAAAAATAACATANTATTCATCATTTCACATACTATTTATCACCTTATTCCATTATATCCTTCCATAAAACCATTAACATTCACCACTTTCATAATAAATATGGGTTTATATTATCATTTTCCAAATCATTTATTTTTTAGTATTATTGAGTGAATTTATGGTTAATTATTGAGAAAAATCACATATTTTCATTATACTTTAAAGTTGGGTGAGTTTGGTGATGTTTACAGGTGTATTTGAATACCTTAGCAAGCTCAAAAGTGGCCACCTAGCCTAAGATTCGAATTNATTATACTTTAAAGTTGGGTGAGTTTGGTGATGTGTAAAGGTGTATTTGAAGACTTTAGCAAGCTCAAAAGTGGCCACCTAGCCTCAGATTCGAATTTCATCTTCTAGATGTGGCTAACTTCAAGGAGAAAATCATGGACATGTGGAGAGAATATCTCATCCAATATTCGGTTGAGAATTTAAAGGGATGAGTTGTAGTTTTTTTGAGGATTTGGGGGGATGAGTTGTCTATTTGTTGAGAGATTTAAGGGATAGGTTGAGAGAATAGTGGATATGTAATTATGATCAGTTATCTTGAATTCATGTATAAATAGGAGGGCTCTCTCCTCATTTTGGTTGGAGGCCTCCCTATTGGTTTGGAAGTAGAAAATAGTTTAGAGTTAGTCATAGAATAGGATTTCTGATTGTTATGTAGTGGAGATGATGCTTCATGCACCTCCTTTAACTCTCTTAGGTTAATATAGATTTTAAGTATTTCTTTCTTATGCATTTTCAGTATTTTCAGTTTTGATTTTGAGTTAATATATATTTCCAACACTTTCTTTCTTTATAAGTTGTGAGTGTAGATTTCCAGTTATGTCTTGTTTATGAATTGTTAACATAGATTTATTGTGAGCTCACCAATTATTGTTAATTGTTTTGTACCATTTAATGTTATTTTCTTTATACCAATTTATTTCATGCATTCTTATGTTTTCTTAGATCAGATTTATTTCCTGCAATTTTATGTTTTTAGGTTAGATTTATTTCCTGTAATTTCCTGCTTTTAGATTAGATTTATTTGATATCATTTCCTACTTTTTCTACTTAATTCAATTTCAGTCATGTATTTTTAATTTCAGTTCTAGATTAGGTTCAGCGACACTCTACCCCTGCATATGTTTTGTTTGTGCCTCACAAGTTTACGCTCTCTTCAGGTTGACAATTAAATCGTTGGAATTCTATTATAATTTGTTTAATGTTTTTACCCAACAGTCATGTATGTGAGTTATTTATTCCTTTCACTTAGTCTCTTAGGGACTGAATTTTGAGCGTTAGGTTGTGAATGTTCTCTTCTTTTTGCTCAAGCTTTTCCAATGTCTTTCGAACTGGATCATCATTTCACTTTATGGAAACATCCTTGTTCTCCGTGGGGTTTCTCTCCATATTTATTGTATTCATCTTGTTTAAATTTAGATTAGAGAGAAGTTAACTATTAAAATATTAATTGCAATAATAATAATTTATTATTAAAAAATAATAATAATAAATTTATTCCAAAATTTTAATAGTTTTAAAAGAAATCTTGCAAATATTAATATAGGGTTATGAAACCCTATGGATAAAACGTGGAGCAGGCAGTGATGGTGTGCAGGTGTATGAGATGTAGAGCACACACCATAGAAGGCAGCAAGAAGCATGTGCAGAAGAGGGAAACACACGGTGGAGAGAAGGTGGATATGGGAACGTGAAGGGTGGAGGAGAGCCAAGCGGTGGAGAGAATGGATGTGGAGAGAAGTGGAGGCTGTAGCATGTAGTGAGAGAGGAGGAATATTCGGTATGGCGTGGGTAAGGCATGGGTGTGCACAAGGTGGATAAGGGAGTGAGTGGAAGATGACCGTAGGGTGCGAGAAGGTGTTGTGTGCAGGAGGCTTTGAGGTATAGAAGAGTGCTATTGGGTGTGCACAAGATTGAGAAGGGAGTGAGCATCTAGATGGGAGGTAACAGGTAGAGTGGTAGGATTTGGTGAAGGGAAACATGAGCATAGTGTTGGGTTTTGGGATATTGGGTGAGTGCAACAAGTGAATGGAGTAAGTGACTGAGAGGGAGAGATGAGTGAGGTATGTAGGGTGAGAGTGTGGTAGAGATGAGCGGTGGGAAGCATGGAAATGACAAAGAACTCATGGAGGAGAGAGAACCAATCAAAGAAAATGCTCTGATACCAACTTGGAATTTATATTCCAAAATATTTATTTTATTTATTGAGTTTATTCTTTTTACAAGGAGTACAATGTGTCTTTATACAAATCAAGGGTCACAATTAGATGATGTGACCTATCAAGTTGTTCATTAATAAATAACAAATTATTAACTAAGTTACTAAATTATTTAGTTTTATTGCAGCCATCACTACCAACACAAACACCACCACCATCATCATCAATGTCATCATTATTACCATTCTCATCATCATTGTAATCATCATATTCATTCTCATCGTTAGAATCATCTTCATCATCATCACCATTGGCATTGTTATCTTTATTCTCATAATTCATGTCATGCTTTCCATCATCATCTTTATCACAATCTTCATTTTCATCACCAACATTATCTTTGTTGTCATCATCATCATCACTGTCATCTTCATCATCAATGTCATCTTCACCATTCTTGTCATCCTTTCCATCCCCATCATTGTCATCCACACCGTAGTTATCATCCTCATCATTAGAATCACCATCATGATTGTAATCACCATCATCATTATCATCTTCATCGTCATCATTGTCTCCATTACCATCACTAACACCACCACCAACACCAAGGCTACCACCATCATCATAAATGTCATCATTACTGCCATTGTCATCATCATTGTAATCATCATCATCTTCATCGCCATCACCATTTCCATTTTTATCTTCATTCTCATCATTCATGTCATCCTTTCTATCATCATAGCCATTGTCATTGTCGTTGATGTAGGGGAATCCCAACCCCTGATAAGTACAATCAAAGACAAGGAAGTCGGATGGTCGACTAAAAGAGGAATCAATCGAGATAAAGGTAATTCGAAAGGGGTGAGCCAAGGAGTAAGTATCAGAGGAAAACAATAGGGGTTGATAGATATTCGATTGAAAACTAATGAAGTGACAATCAACGAGTTTAACAGTTACAGTACCAAAATGGTGGTGGTTACAAAAATAATTGCAAAGTTATAGTGGTAGTTAAAGAAGACCAAGTGGCACAAGGAGACTAAGCAATTACATGTAATATTTTGAAAGGCCCGAACTGTCAGGAATTCTCTAGTAGCTTCTATAAGAAGATTTGACTAAGCCATGAAGGATATAAATAGAGGATTTCATGATAGAGAGGGATTTTTTCCCTAAGTCTTGTATGTTAATTATGAACATTGTATGTAACAGTAGCTTCAATTGAGTAATATAAGAGCTTCAACTTTGAGTATATTTGTCTTGTAAACTTCATTTATGATATTATTAGAATCCAAAATCCTTGTCATTTCTTTGTGTTGTTTTTCTATGATTATTCACGTGTTTGCGTTGGGAATTTGATTTGTAATCCAACCAACTAGGCCAACTATTTACATCAATTGGCATCAAAGTTGTGTGACTCTGAAAGTCAACGCTCGAGGTCATCGCCATTAGTTAGTATTAGATTAGGAATTAATCATGTGTAAAGGGTCCAATTGTGACTAAACAAAAGAAATATGACTCCATTTTTTGTTAGGTAGAGTCATGGGAGTGTTGGTTTGGTTTTTAACTAAGTAGATGGCTCAAGGAGGCATAAATGTCCATAGTAGAAGGTAGTGTGGAGGTGCACATGTAACTATCAATCGCGAAACATATCAAGAATGTGTTCAAATGATGAGAATGTTGAAAAATGAGTTAGTTGTCATGAAGGAGGTAAAACGTCGAGGATATGTAGTTGAAACTCTCGACCACAGTGATGAGGAAGTTGAGGAAATGGAGGATCAAGAAGAAAAAGAGTTAGACGAACCAGAGGATATACTATTGAAATCCCTATCATATATGAGAGGTAAGGCTAAGATGGATGTTCCTACCTACTCAAGGATTTTGAACCCAGAATAATTGATATACTGGGTCAAGGATATGGATAACTACTTCAACATAGAGCAGATTGAAGACCTCGAAAGAGTGAAAGTCGCTTTCCTGAAGTTAAATAACCACACCTCGTTGTGGTGGGACAATATGAAAGCCAATAGAGTGAAGAAGGTGAAAGAAAGGATAAAGGATTGGGAGAATATGGTCACCAAGTTAAAGGAAAATTTCTTTCCTACCAACTATATGGTTTCCTTATATAGGAAGCTATAGGACTTGTAACAAAAGGAGATGTCTTTGAATAATTTCACATAAGATTTTTATAGCTTGTCGATCTGGTCGGAACATACCAATGAAGGAGAGGAACAGGTATAAAGATATATGAATGGAATGAAATATTCTATTGGGTACAAGCTGAGCCTGTTGAGGTTCAAGATGGTCAGGGAATCATACCAACTTTTCGTGAAGGACAAATAAAAGTTGTAGAGAAGACCCATTGCATCCAAAGGGAAAAAGACTCCTAGGGGTGGAAGAACGATTACTGCCAAGGGATAGAGTAGTGGGACGAAAAGGGAAGAGGTCAAAGAGAACTGATGAAGAGAAGAGAATTTAACCAAAAAACCCACATGTGATTATAGGTGAGAGGGTAGAGGGCATAAGACTGAGGTGCATATGGTCAACGAAGAATATATGACAATAACAGGGAATATGGTAGACCGGCTATAGTTTGCTACTAGTACTGTAAAGTTTGAAACACAATCAATGAATGCCCATAGAATTTATGTATTAATAAATATTTGGAGACAGGGAGACAAGTTGGTGATAAATATAATGTAAGGACAAGTTCGAGAGTTGAAAGTAGTGAATATGAAGAAAATTTGGAAGGATATTGAAACCTCACTACTGAAAGGACATTGATCTAGTCAAACGGATAAGAGGAGAAGAAGGCGACACATCAGAAGTATATTTTTTGGACAAGGGTAAAAATTACCAACATATGCTATTTAACAATAATCAATTGAGGAAGTATGAAGAACTTGGTCTTGACAGAAGTTATAGATAAATTGGGTTTGAAGTGTCGACCACAACCGAGTCCATATAGGGTGTCATGGTTACAGAAGGGACATGATGCGATGGTGACCCGATAGCTTGATGAATTTAAAGATCAATAGACTAGAAGGTAGTGTGTTGTGTGATGTGATCTTGATGGATGCTTGTCATATGTTGTTAGTCCGAACATGGTAGTTGACTGCAATATGGTTTACGACGGTAATTCCAATACAGCTAATGTGTGGAAGAATGGTGTTTGAGGGAAGTTGGTTTCACTATAGGAAAATGAGGATGATAGCGATGGGAAAATACAAAAAAATTACAAAAGAATTATTGGGAGAAAATGTTGAGATGAATCAGCAAGTCTAGGAGCTATTAGACAGAGGATTAATAAGGGAAAGTTTGATCTCATGTAGAATACCACATATACTTGCACCAAAGAAAGGAGGAGTGTGGAGGATGTGCACCGATTCAAGGACCATCAACACCATTACTATCAAGTACAGGTTTCCATTACCGAGGATGGATTACCCGATCGACTCTTTGAGTGGAGATAGATACTTCACCAAGATTGATTTGAAGAGTGGATACCATTAGATCAAGATCAGAGAAGGTGATGAACGAAAGACAACCTTCAAGATGAAGGAAGGGTTGTATGAATGGTTGGTTATTCCATTTGGGCTAACAAACGTGTCTAGAATCTTCATGAGGTTGATGAACAATGTACTAAATCCATACTTGGGAAAATTTGTCATAGTCTACCTCAACGATATATTGAATTTTAGTCGAACCAAGGGAGAAAACTTGGTACACCTCCGATGAGTGTAGAAACGATAGAAGGAGGATAAATTGTCAGCGAATATGAACAAGTGATATTTTATGAAATAAGTGTTAACCTATCTGGGATTTGTAATATCTCAACAAAGGTTGTCGATGGACCCAAACAAGGTCAAATTTATATTGGAGTGGTTTGAGCTGACCATAGGTGGGTTCACTAGTGAGGCAATATCATATCATGTACATTCATATTGGGGGTTTGAATCCTCCTAAGAACCTCAAATATATATTTCCTCGTATTAATGGGTCAAGGGGGGTTTTTTAATTTGACATAGTAATATAAATATGGATCAAGGGGGGGGTTTTAATTTGACATAGTAATATAAATATGGATCAAGGGGGGGGTTTTAATTTGACATAGTAATATAAATATGGGTCAAGGGGGGGTTTTTAATTTGACATAGTAATATAAATTTCCTCTAATGAATATCCATATCGAATGAACATAATCGAACTCACAGAACTAAAATCACAATTACAAGAACTAATCAATAAAAATTACATTCGACCAAGTATGTCTCCCTAGGGAGCGCCAGTCTTGTTTGTGAAAAAGAAAGATGGTACACTAAGATTGTGTATAGATTAGAAGAAACTAAATAAAATGACTATTAAAAACCGATACTTACTTCTCCAGATAGATGATATGTTCAGCCAGTTCTGCAGAGAAACTGCCTTTTCAAAGATAGATTTAAGGTTGGGTTATCATCAAGTGCGAATAAAGGATGAAGATATTTTTAAAACAACATTTAGGAAAAATTACGGTCATTATGAGTTTGTCTTAATGCCCTTTGGGTTGACAAACACACCTTCTGCATTCATGTGTTTAATGGACAATATCTTAAGTAACTATTTGGATAAATTTGTGGTTGTCTTCTTTGACAACATATTAATCTACTCTAAGAATGAACAAGAACACGAAGAACATCTTAAAATAGTTTTGTAAGTATTAAGAGAACAACAACTTTACGTAAAGTTCAGTAAGTGTGAATTTTTCAAAGACGAGATTCAGTACCTCGGACACGTAGTGTCCAAGGATGGAATCTCGGTCAACCCAGATAAGGTAAAAGCCATCATGGAATGGTTGGTTCCTAAAAATGTATCTGACATCATATCATTTATGGGAATCACTCGATACTACAAGAAGTTCATAAAAGTATTTTCTAAGATTGGGACTACCCCGTAAATTCTTTGTAGAAGAAAGGAAAAAAGTTTGAGTGGACTAAAAAGTGCGAGGAAAGTTTTAACAAATTAAAACACCTATTAAACACTGCCCCGATCTTAAAAATTGTTGATCCATTCTAGGATTTTGTCATATATATTGATGCTTGCAATGAAGGGTTAGGTGGAGTTTTACTACAAGACAGTTATGTTGTAGCTTATGAATCCATAAAACTAAAAGATCACGAGAAGAATTATGCAACACATTATCTAGAACTTACTGCTATAATTCACGCCTAAAAAATGTGGCTACATTACTTAATTGGGAGAAAGTTTTTACTTATATCAGACAACATAAGCCTTAAATATTTATTTGATCAATAGAATTTGAATGCAAGACAAGTTATATGGTTGTCCTTTCTAAGTGAGTATGACTTCAAAATAAAGCATATAAAGGGAAAAGGAAAAAAAGTAGCAGATGCTTTAAGTCAACATGCGAATTTACTATTTGCAAGCAGCAGCTACGAATCTGTTCTAGGAGGTCAGATTTTAAGTATTGGAAATTTTGATGGGGAATATCAGAATCTAAAGGAAAAGACTGCTAAAAATGAACAGGAACAAGTAAAAACATACTTTAGCCTAAACCAACAAGGACTATTGTTGTATAAAAACAGGATGTATATACCTAACATAAGAGAAATTAAATTGACATTCATGGATGAACTACATAAAACACCATACTCGAGGCATCCACGGTATCAGAAAATGATTACCATGATCAGAAAGGAATTCTTTCGGCCAAACATTAAAAAATAAGTAGTCGAATACTTAGCTCGCTACCTAGAAAGTTAGCAAGTTAAAGTGGAGCATCAACATCTCGTAGGATTTTTGCAACCACTACCCATTCCATAATGGAAGTGGGATACCATCAGTATGGATTTCATCACCGGATTGCCCAAGAATTTTAGACAACATGATTCCATCATGGTTGTGGTTGAAAAACTAAGCAAAACGACTCATTTTATACGTGTCAAATCTACCTACAGAGTTGTTAATATTGCATACATCTTCATGAAATAAATATCCGGGCTACATGGCATACGGAAAGTGATAGTCTCGAATAAAGATGTAAAGTTTACAAGTAACTTCTAGAAAGCCTTATTTAAAGGCTTGGGTACCCAGTTAATTTTCAGTATTGCATATCATCCCCAAACAAATGGGAAGACCGAAAGGGTAAACTTGGTTCTATAAGACATGCTAATAATGTATGTCATGGACAAACCAGATAAGTGGGAAGACTACCTACACTTAGTTGAATTTGCTTATAACAATAATTTCCAAGTTTCTGTAGGTATGAGGCCATTTTAAATTGTATATGGGCGTAAGTGTAATACTCCAATCTCATGGAGCATCCCTGTTGATAGATTGATGTTAGGATCTAATTTATTAGAATATATGGAACTAACTGTGAAACAAGTACAGTAAAACTTGAAGGCTTCCTAGGACAGAAAAAAAAAAGTTATGCTAACTTAAAAAGAACTCCTAGAGAGTTCTAGGTGGGTGATCATGTATACATAAAGGTAAATCCCAAGAAAAACACCTTGATATTGGGAAAGTATAAGAAATTGGCACCCATGTATTGCGGGCCATTTGAAATTCTAGCTAAAGTAGGGTCGGTTGCATACCAGTTAGCCCTACCACCCAGTATTAAAGTACATAATGTGTTTCACATTTATACATTGAAAATATATGTTCATGGTGTTTGTCATGTGATTGACTGGAATGTAATCCAGGTGGAACAAGAGGGAGAGTTCCAAGTGGTAGCGGAGCGCATTCTCGACAGGAGAGAACTTTTACTCTAGAACTGTACCATCGTACATGTAAAGGTGCAATGGAAGCACCTTAGTCCAGAAGAATCTACTTGGGAGATGGAAAGTAATATGCATGAGGCATATCCAAACTTATTCCAAGAAGCTGACAGGATGGTGTTATCTTTTAAGGGGAGGTGTATGTAATAGCCCCTGAATTATTTTTTTTTAATTCTGCTAGAAAATACTTTGATTATTATTTTATTATACTTTGACAGGAAGGTCAAGAATAAAACATTCCATATTTAATAAAATATGTTGGAGGGGAACAAAAGTGGATATAGCTTTTGAAAGAGTGTTTGTTGACCCACAAGAGGAAAATGACAAGTGGCAAAGATCACTGAGTGACAACTCAAGTTGTAGGAGGCATCATCCCCAAAAATCAGGTCTACACTCCTAGTTGAGTTGCTAAAGAGAAGAAGGCTCATAAATAACCACTTCTTCAAAAAAATACTATTTAATAGTATGTCCACGAGGAGCAGGAGGCTAGCATTGGATGAGGATTAACATATGTATAATCAAAGAGATGGAAGATTGCGATATTTTTCTCTTGTGGTTCAACAAATAGGATCGGGGGTTCTGGAGCAAGTGATTTGGCTGCTCTGGGAGTTGGTTGGGAGGAACAGCTTCTCCACTTTTGTTTTCCCAGTGTTGGTGCCAGGTTCCTACTATGTTTCTTATGAATGATTTAGATGTGGTAGGATGTATATGTGAAATGTAAATTGCAGTTATAATTCCAGATAGTACTGTGTATGCATTTATGTAGAAAAAATATCCATGTTTCTTTGAAGTATTTTAGATCTGTGTAATGTTATTACTATAATGACTAATATTTTGTTCCGAGTAAAATCACCTAGTTCTGGAGAAAGTGACTTGGATGCTTTGGCAGTTGGTTGGGAGGAACAACTTCTCCACTTTTGTTTTCCCAGCGTTGGTGCCAGGTTCCTACTACGTTTCTTATGAATGATTTAGATGTGGTAGGATGTATATGTGAAATGTAAATTGTAGTTATAATTCCAAATAGTACTGTGTATGCATTTCTGTAGAACAAATATCCATGTTTCTCTAAAGTATGTTTCTCAAACAGGATCAGGGGTTCTGGAGCAAGTGATTTGGCTTCTTTGGGAGTTGGTTGGAAGGAACAACTTCTCCACTTTTGTTTTCCCAGTGTTGATGCCTGGTTCCTACTACATTTCTTATGAATGATTTAGATGCAGTAGGATGTATATGTGAAATGTAAATTGCAGTTATAATTCCAGATAGTATAGTGTATGCATTTCTGTAGAACAAACATCCATGTTTCTTTGAAGTATTTTAGATATGTATAATGTTATTACTGTAATGACTAATATTTTGTTCCGAGTAAAATCACCTAGTTCTGACTGTGGTAATTCTACTAATGGTTTTGGAATCGGTTTTTGAACGATTTGGAATTGAGGTGTATGTGTCTAATGAATTCGTTGTAACTAATCAAATATCCTACTATGTTTTTCTAGAATGTGTCAAGTTATGTAATTCTTCCTTAACTTTGCTTTTGAATTTTAGGTTCAAACTATAATGGTTGTTTAGAGCTTAGATCATAGTTATTCAATATTGTGGTTGAAAACATTTTTTGCATAGAGGAACCGTATTCAAAACTTGCAAATCTCTTAAGTAACTTAGCTCAGTTGGTTAAATGCTACCAAATCATGTTCAGTTGGCGGAATCAAGGTATGGTTGTACCACTAAGATAGTTTCCAGATCCAATTAACTTACAGTGAATAAAACCCCAAATCAACCAGAAGACACATTGAATCCACAACTCAACGCCGATCCATAAGAGAAATCAGATCAACGGTTGAAAAGAGATTCCGCACTTAGAAGCAGCATCCAAATTAAACCTAAACAAATTGCCTTTCATCGTGCGGTGGAGATCGATCTTGGAGAAGATTTACGGCAATAACGGTATTTCGAAAGGGAAACATCAAGGAAGATAAAGGAGGGGACAGGATGCGAAATCAGAAGTTGATTGTTGGAATTTAAGATTGAGATCTGCGATCGAGATTGATCATAAAATAGATTGAGGGTCCACAACAATTTCGTAGGGAGAAGTTGCAAGTTTTGAACAACTTTATATGTGCATGAAATTTTTATGGAATTCACTTTAAAATTTTGGATTCCACCATTGATTTGGTGGAGACACCGATCGAACAAGAAACAATGCATTTCATTGATTAACCAGCAAGTTGTTTAATGGCCGAGAGCAGGCGCGAAATTTTTACTAGAGGATTTTGTTACAGGATTGAGTCCTCTTGAGTGAGTTAAACGTTGATCCAAAAATTTAGAAGATCAACAACCAATATTTCATCTGTAGGGAAGATCAACGGTTGATAATAGTCGCAAAGGTTTCATTGTGAATCCATAAAATAAATCAGATCAATGGTGAGGATTAAAGCCACAAAAGAGATATACGATTTATAAAAGCTGCAAAAGGCAGAAGGCAGAAAGCAGGAAAACACAGATAAGGAAGAATGTTGAGTTTTGATTCCCGATTTCCCCATCAGATCAAGATCGATGGTCAAGGTTGATCTCGCAAAGATCAATGGTGCAGAAAACATTTGCAGAATGCGGAACACAGAAAGGAAAGAACTAAGTTAACGGAACTTGGAGTTTCCAATTTTTGGATTCCACAATGGAAGGTAGAAGGTAGAAGTTGGAAGGGAGAAAGTCGGAAGACCAAGTGATCATTTCATAGAGTTTCCGGCTGCTAAGGTCCGCAACGGAAGACAGAAGGTAGAAGGTGGATGGAAAAACATTGAAAGATCAAGTGATCACTTCATGGAGTTTCTGACTTCCGAGGTCTGCAGCGGAAGGCAGAAAGGAGGAATTCGGAAGGCGGAAAGACAAAAGACAAGGTGGTCATTTCATTGAGTTCCAATTCTTGGATTCTGCAGTGAAAGGAGGAAGGCACAATTTGGAAGGAGGAAATATGAAAGACTAAGTGGTCGTTTTATGGAGTTTCTGACTTCCAAGGTCTGCAGCGGAACGTGGAATCGAAACAGCAGAATGGTTCTTGCAAAAGAAAAGTAACTTAGTTTTTTTTTTTGGTTTGGAAAACTATTCTATAGGGAAAATGGTTTCTAAGTTTTTTTAAGGAGATGATGAACATTTCATATGACCAGGGTTATTCTTTAAACTCTCTATTTTGTTTGTAATGCCTCATAACATATAGGTTTTTATTTAATTTTTCTGTAGATATATGGTTATAGAAATTATTTTTATATGTACAAATTTGAGGTATGTTACACTGATACCAATTTTTATGTACTAAATACCCAAATATAATAATAAGCCATAATACACACAATGTACACAATGTTTGATTGTAGACCACAATAATAAACTACCTGGATATGGAAATGAGAGAAGATGCATACCATGCACAGTTCGATTATCCTGAAGTGTTTGTCGGAGATCTGAAAGGTTGTGTGCATACACATCAAGGGAATCATTTTAATGAATATGGAAATCCCTAGAGAAAATGATGGCGGAAAACCCTACAGTATGATTTCAACCTCCTAGTGGCAGAAATGATGGCAAAATTGATGGATGTTGGTGACCGATGGAGGAAAACACGGAACATGAAATGATGGCAGAATCCCTAGCCTGATTTTGAGAGAATTTGTTGGCAATCTGATAAGCTTTTCTGGCATGAACTCAGATTTACCTATTGATACTTTGGTATGTTTGTTTCACTTACGATTACCTTTAGAGTTTTTGTTTTGTACTTGGTTTCTGATTTCTCTTACTGAAACCCCACATGATTGTTACTTTTCCTTAGGCCATCCATGCTTTTCTATTTTTTCCTAAGGAGTTCAGTCCTTCTGTGAAAGGACCTAGTACCAACCACACATAAAAACGTGGGAATACCCTTAATACTAGGTTTTGTCTCTTCCCTCCTTGGTGTGCGGATTCTTATACTCTTCAGGTTTTTGTTGTCAGCGTTTGTCTTGGGAGTGCTCACAGGTCTCTTCGTTTCATGTACTAGTTCTGACATGGAACTCTCCTCAACCCTCAGTGCTACTAGGGTTTTGAGAGCGATAAATTTGAGGGCAAAAAATCCCTCGGTAAAGTCTCTTGCAAGATTGGGAACTGTACTTTTTCCTCCGTCAAGGGTTTTGAATATCAATGATCCACCGACTCTCTCCTCAAATGATTGGATTTTTTCAGCACCTCCTCCCTTTTGCCCCACTCTTCCCAGTAGGGCTTCTGTGGAATTACCATCGTCACACCCACATCTGGCTTCATGCGTTTCGACCTCTCCTCTTACTTTTTTCCTGGACCCTCGTGCTAGACTCTGGTGACTATCAAAACTATACAAGGCTCATACGACCCTACCTACTTATACACTAGGTCAAGATGTGGAAATGGCCCATGTTGAGAGCCTTTCAAATATTTTTGTGACTGGGTTCCTGGAATACATTCACTTATCTAGAGAAGACATGAATTGGTGGGTCTCAATGAAATGGGGCTCTATCCTCGACTACACCTCGAAGGTGGACTTACTTCCAAACAGATAGTTTAAATTCATATTCTTACATGAAGATGACCCTATCAATATACTTTCCTGTTATTGGGATATAGGAAAGGGTTCACTCATATTGAATCGTTGGCATGTAAATTTTGACCCTGCAAAGGAAGTCTGGCCCCCCACCCACCTTATCGGCACCTTTGGTTACGTCTCCCACACTTTCCTTTTCCTTTATGGACAAAAGAGGTGTTAAAGGGTTTGGAAAATACACTGAACCATTTCATTTGCATAGATGAATGAACAGTATGCATTGATGAAAAGTGCCTGGCTCGGGTCCTAGTTTATTTTTACACCACTGAAGGTCTCCCTGTTGAGATAAACATCAATTGGCAGGACACAATTTTTCTACAGCGATAAGACTACCTCGATGTACCCTTTAAATGCTACAACTATCAGAAAACATGCCATCTAAGGAGGGATTGCACAGTGAAAAATTCTTAGTCTCTCCAGTACATTGTTCGAACTAATAGAAAGCTTCTACTAGCATCTTTGGGCCTGTTTTCAGCTACTCCCTCCTTGACTCGACAGACTCAACTACCTCTAACAACTCCCTCTCTTGGTAATTCAAATATCCACCCTCTAGATTGTTATGATGAGATTACTCTGTAAGACTTGGAGATCATAAATTCATATGATTTATCTGTACTTGCAAATTCTGGGTTAGGGTTCGACCACTCCTCCAAATCCTTTGAGCCTCCTTCAGATTCTGAGTTTGGAGAGGGCTATGTTTCTGGGTGCTCTACTTTTCCTAGCCCCCTTTTGATTTCCCACGTGCTTTCTAGTGCTCCTCCCTGTGGATATTGATTTTCCTTCCCCTTTACCCTCTACCCCATTGGAAATTGATCCTCCTTTGGTTTTTTTCCCTACTCCATCCCTTACTAAACTTACTGAGTTTCCTTCCCTCAACCCACTGACCAGATCTTGTTTCCTTACCAACTTCTATCTCCCCTTCTATCTTTTTTTCTCCTACAAACTATACTCCTTTAAATGTCTACACAAATAGTGGATATGCAAATATATTCTTGCAACCTCATACCTTTCCTGTTTTTAGAACATTATGATTTGTGCAAAAAATAAAAAAATAGACTTGCTCGGGGACCGCCTAAACCAACCCCCTCCTCCACCTTCATTCTACTTTATACGCACATTGCAATTGCGTCTGATCCTATCCCTTCTTCCCCTGTATCCCCCGGGGCCCTTAGATAATTATAAACCCATACTAGGGTTACTTAACGATTATACTCTCCTTCAACATTCACGAGATATGGGGGACGCAAAAATTCCATGCCCTCAAACATTTATTTTGTACTGTTAAAGTGGATATTTTCCCGTTTCAATTGAATCATTTCCTTTGCAAAAACATCATGTGATTAATTCCTTAAAAAATTTATGGGATGGGAAGCCTCGACCATTGACTCTACTGGACTTTCAGGGGGTATGCTATCCATTTGGAACATCCTAAAAGAAAAATTGATCCCCTACTCTTCTCATGTTGGAGTGCTACTTCGGAGAACCTGTTTAGGGATGCATGAGGAGATAAACATCTTGAATTTCTACAGTACCTATTAAGACCGTCGGTCATTTTGGGATACTTGCAAAAATTTTGGCTTATTGAACTTACCAAAGGTCATCGTTGTCGAAAACCTAAAATTTTCATTGGGTACTTCTGAGGTTTGGCGAGGGGATTATAGACCCGATCCCCTCACTAACTATTGTCGTTCACTTTTTTCAGATATCACTCTTATTAATATTATGCATGCTATCATAAAACCTACTTGAAGAAATGGTAGACAGGGCTCAACAACTATTGGTAAACGTCTTGACCAGTTCCTAATAAGTGAAACTCTTCTTAGGAAAATTCCTTGCTACCGTTCTTGGATTGAGTTCTCTTCCTTATCGGACCACAATATGATACTCCTTTAGTGGGAGGGGACAAACAATGTCGAGAAATATCCCTTTAAATTTAATCATTATTGTATTAACAATACAGGTTTCAAGGAATTGGTCACCAGGGTTTGGACTAAAAGCTATATTTATGAGTAGTTAAATGCGATGGACATATTCTGTCATAAATTAAAACACTTAAAATATGAGGTTAGATCCTAGCTCCGGACCAGAGATATTAAAAAAATCAGGAAATCATAGATATGGAAGAGATTTTGGAAAATTTATATGGAAACAACTTGTCTGGAACTTTCTCTCCTAACAAAAATATAACCATTATAAGTCTGGAGGAGAGAAAATCTCAGATCCTAAAAACCTACGAATCCCAGTGGCGACTGAAGAGTAGAGATATATGGATTAAAGGTGACCAAAACACAAAGTTCTTCCAACATTTTGAAAATGGTAGACGTCAAGTCAATGCTATCTGGGATCTATAGGATCAACTAGGTAACTTGACATCTTCACAGGGCGACTTAGAACACTTGGTTTTCAATCATTTCTCATCACATTTTAAAGATTCGAGACTCTCAAATATCAAGGAGTAGCTAAAATTGGTTCAACATTTTCCTTGTCCCTTCTCAACCATGGAAGGTGAATGGATTAGAGGTCCAGTAACCCTATCTGAAGTAGAGGAGGTTCTAAAATAGATGTGAAGGGACAGGAGTTCTGGGCCTGACAGATGGCCTATTGAGTTCTATTTATGTTCTTTGAACATATGGGGAACGAACTGCTCCAACTGGTGGTATACTCTCGTATTCATGGGTTTGTATTTGGAATTCAAAATTCCACTTTTGTTACTATCATCCCCAAATTGAACAAACCTCAATATTTCTCAAATTACCACCCCATTTCTCTTTGCAACCTGGCTTATAAGGTGATCTCCCTTATTGACAAGGTTATCTCCTCTGAGTAATTTGGTTTCATACTAGCGTGTCAGATATATGATTCTATTGGTATAACCCAGGAGGCACTTCAGAATTTGCAGGTCAAAAAATGCTTCGCATACATCCTAAAATTGGATCTGAATAAAGATTTTGATAAGGTAAATTGGACTATGGTGCGGCTTATCCTTTTACAGATTGAGTTACCATTAGAATTGGTAAACTGGATCACTGCATGTATCTCGTCTACAAATCTTGATGTCCTCGTCAATGGTGCTGCCACAAACTATTTTAAGATCTCCTCAGGCTTAAGGCAAGGTTGTCCACTCTCTCCCATTAGCTTTTTACTTATCATTGAGGGGTTAAGTCTAATGATCAATGGAAGCAAAAGATCAGGCAATCTGGTTGGTATATGCATAAAACAGACTCTAAAGCTTACACACTTGGTTTTTGTTGACAATGTTTTACTGTTTGGCTCTCGTGAGGTTTCCATTTGGGAGAAATACCACTAAATTCTTCAACTATTTTGTCTTGCCACATGGATGGTTATAAGTCGGGATAAAACTATATTATACTATGGTTCTAGCCATGTTTCTTAGGTTGGTGAGCTAGAACACATCCTACCTTACAAAAAGGCCTTATGACTAATGGTTTTACTTATCTTGGGTTTCCCTTAAAGCCAAATGATTACAGATCCTCATATTGGCTCTAGTTGGTATGTCGGATTAAAAGTCACACTAAGCACTGGACTTATAAATATATATCTATTGGAGGCATCTGATTTTGGTACAGTCTGTCCTACTATATATATCGGTCTATTGGTTCACTTTGCAACTTATCCCTTAGTTTATTATCCATTCTATTAGGAAAAGACTCTTTAATTTTCTTTGGTATGCATCCTCAATTAACTCTCATTACCATTTGGTTTCCTGGGACTTCCTTTCAAAATCCAAGGACATGGGAGGATGGGATATAAAACAACTAAGTATGTTTAACTCTACACTTGTCTTAAGAAGTTGCTTGATGGATTGTACAAGAAAGGGACTTTGGCAGAGAATACTTTGCACTAAATACTTCAATGGAAAACACTTTTGTCTCTGGTGCAGGGAACCTACTAGATTTTGGAGAGGGACCTCACTCATTTGGCAGAGCTTTATGAAACTTTTTCCTCGTATTATATCTCATTTGTCTTGGCAGGTTGGAAGGGGAAATAATATCATTATTGGTAAGGATCATATTGTTGGATGTAACATATTGAGAAAATGTAGTCCTGATCTCATTGCTCATTTAGTTGACCATGGCTTCATTTCACTGAACCATATTCAACATTGCGGGTATGTAGAGTTGACTGGATCTTA
This sequence comes from Pseudotsuga menziesii, assembly GCA_001517045.1. NCBI lineage: Eukaryota > Viridiplantae > Streptophyta > Pinopsida > Pinales > Pinaceae > Pseudotsuga > Pseudotsuga menziesii. The sequence continues at coordinate 705,873 of LPNX011093196.1, read as the reverse complement.
TTGGTACTGGCCCCAGGATCTTGGCCTTGATGTCTTTTGGAAACATGAATGTGAAAGCTATATTCTGCAGTTAGATTGTGTTTGGATCAGACTTTGTCCCAGGGAGGATATTTTGGTTTGGCACTGTAAACACTCGAAGGGAGAGGTCACTAAAAAACTTGCATATAATCTTCTTGCTTGTGCCAATTGTGTGGAATGCCCTTCCTGGTGGAATGATCATATTTGGCAATGGAAAGCTCCTAATTTTTTTGTTTTGTTTTGTCTAGCTATGTCTCAAAGACAAGATTCTCACATTGGAAAATATTCAAAAGAAGGGATGGCAAGGCCTCATGATATGTCTGCTTTGCAACATACACTCTAAAATTCTTTCCCATCTATTCACTGAATTCCCCTTCACTCAAGAGGTATGGAAAAATACTCTCTGCATACTGTAGATTGAGGCCTCTTGGGATTCGGGTTCCATTGATACTTGTTTGCAAGCTTGGCATCAGGGTAAAAAATATTACAAATGCTTACTGTTGTTCATATAGTGGCAATATGGCTTATGCGAAATAGCCTAATTTTCAAAGATAAACCACCAGACATTCACTTATGCACTTTGAAGGTGATTAGAAGCTACAAAGAAACCCATTTGGAGCAGAGAAACAAAAAAACTCGTACTTTGTATCGTCCTATTTTTATGAAAGATATGGCTATAGGATTCTTTGATGGAGCTCCACAAAAAGGTGTTGGTGGTTGTGGGGCTCTTATGTAGATCAATAGCAAACATTTTTTTCACCTATGGATGGGTTGTGGAGACTCAACAAATATAAAATTTGAGCTTTTGGCTCTCTAGATGATTTTAAAATTTGCAGGGATCGTTGGCATACCTTTCCTGCAAGTTTTTAGTGACTCTTTGGTAATTATAAACTCGTTCCTTGGTGTGTCCAAACTGGGTGCTTTGGACATCTCTCACTGGATTTGTAGAACCAAGGAGGCTTCTTTTCAACTTGTACATATTTAGGCACACCATATCCATTGGGAATTTAATGAGCAGGTCGAAATACTATTGAAGAGGGGAGTGATTGGCTGTGAAGGCACACTCTATTTTCAAGAGCTCATAGAAGGGGAGTGCACAACAGAAGGAACTGAACATTTCTACTATAATTTTAGAAGTATTTGGCATACTACACTATGAGGGTATGTCTTGGACACCCTCTGTGAACCACAAGAGATTTTTAGGGTCTAGATATTGTTTTAGAACCATTCCCCTCACATATTCCCCTCATGTTGGGACCATTTGGATATTGTTTTAGGGTCTAGTTGTATCATATCATAATTGATTAAGCTCTTTGCACCATGGATTTCAATTTTCTCTCTCTCAAAGCGACGGATTTGGTGAACAATTGCATGTTTCGATAAAACATGAGGTTTATGTGATTTTATTTTTTTAAGTGTTCTGTGTAGGCTTGGTGTCGGTGGAGCCCCCACATCTCTATATCTATAGAGTGTGACGATGTGCACTATTTGGTTTTATTGTCGGGAGTCTGTATGATTATGAAAGGTTCTTTCTCAGGGGTTGAATTGGTGGTTCATGATTTTGCGGTGGTGGTCTGATGAATGGATGATAGTGTCGGTGAGGGTTTTGACTTGTTTCATGGGAATAACCGGACCACTTCGAAACCTTTGGTTGGCTCGGGATTGACGAGATGTGTTGATTTTTTTAAACCCTTGATGACTCTGGGGCTTGTCGGAACGACCGCATCTGTATGGTTGAATGGTCTGGGGCAAGGGATGTGCGCTGGAACGTGGTGTTTCTTTCACTGTGCTCTCGGGTGAACGGTTGATGCTGTGGTTACCGGATCTCGGGCCTTGTTTTTTGCTCACGGCTCTACTGTTAGGTCATCCCTGACTCCAGGTGCCTTTGTATTGCTTTCTGACCCTCTTTTTTATTTTTTCTGGTCGAGGGATCTGCAGTTTATCCTTTGCAGGGTTTTATGGGTTGGATAGCCACAAACCCCACATGGAGTTGACCCTCAATCGAGGGTTAGTATCAACCATGTCTTAAAAAGTGGGAATTTATCTTGTTTTCTGGGTTTCTATCTGCGATTTCTGGGGTAGGTTGTCTGTTAATGCTTGTTTCCTTCGGGTTGCATGTATTGGGTACTCTATTGATGTGGTTGTGCTTGGCATTAGCGTGATTATAGTTTTTTTTTTATCACTGTCTCTTTTTGGTGGAGTGCATGTGGAATTCGAACTATGATGCAATGGTCATTTGATTCTTGGGTATTATTATTTATTCTGCTACCTGTCTGTTCTTACATGTGAGGTAGGGTATGTCACCTGGTTTGGTTAGCGGTTTGGTTTATTTGATACTTCCGCTCAGGGGTGTGACTACCTATCCTATATGTGGGTTTGGTTTATTGGTACTTTTGTGGGTACTACCTCGCCTATATTGAGGGTCGATCTGGCTGTATTGATCCTTGGTGTGGGGTCTGGGGTTGGATTCTCGGGTGACAGGAGGGTTTACTTTTCGGCTGTGGCTTGGAAGTATGTGATATGTGTATCTCAGGGTGATGTTTGTGTATTTTTTGTGGGTTTTTTGGGTTTCTAGTATTGGTTTGTGATTGGGAATATTATATTCACACCTTTTTGGGTTTGGTCACGGATGTGGTTTTGGTATACCCTACCTGTATTGGGTCGCTCCCTTGTTAGTTATATTTGCGGGATTTAAGCTATTACCCCCCTTCCTCCTATGATATGGAGGGCCTGACTATTTATGGTAAGACTCCTCATCCTGGGAAGGGACGGCTACATAGTGCATCACGTCGAAAGGCCAAAGCTCTTAAGGCCTTAGAACACAAACCTTAGTTTGTTCTTGGACATGACGTATTTATGGACAAGGTGGAAACCTTATGCCGTAGGGCACTGATTGGTAGGCTGGAGTATTGCACCACGACGAAGGAGGGTTGGGTCGATTGGGCGAACTCACACTAGAAGCTTGTCATACATTATGTACCCTCTATTAGTCTCCTGGAAAATAGATGGCTGGTATTTGTGTTCATAGAAGAGTCATACGCTTCCCTTATTCTGGTAAAATTGTGGCCTATTTTTTATGGTTCCTTAGTTCTGAAGTAGTGGCACTCGGAGTTTGATCCTTTAACTGAAAGAGTGACCATTAGGCATCTCTGGGTATTGTTACCTACTTTACCTTTCCCTCTCTAGAATAAGTACATCCTTATTGATCTAGCGAACCTTCTCGGTCAGTTTGTTTCCCTTGAGAGAGATTTCCATCTTATTTATGATAAAAGAATGGCGAAGGTACTGGTTGAAGTGGATATTACAAAGGGCCTTGTACCTGAAATTGATATTGTGTGTGGTGACATTGTTATTGCCCAAAGAGTGGATTATTTGCATATGCCATTTAGGTGTAATTATTGTCATGAAATGGGACACCTTCGAAATAATTGTCACCATCTCCGTATTGGTTTACCTATTAAGAGTGGTTTTAACTTCATACCTGTTCCTAATTTTCCCCGTCTTGAGACTTTTTCCTAGCCTATTGATCCTCTGGAGGACTCTACCGATAGTATTTATGCTTCATCTTCTCCTTCTACCTTTTATGATCTCTCGAAAGGTCCACTAATGTATATTGAAGATATGGAAGCTGTTACTCTTCACTCCCGAGCAGAACCTGTGGAGATTTTGGTTTCTTCAGCACTTGATTCATCTTCTGAGCAGGTTGATGCTGTTGGACCACCACCCTTTACCCTGGATCACTATCCCTCTCTCCCTCGGTGCTCATCTGGGCCATCCTCCTCTTCTACCCCCCCCTTCTTCCCTAGTGGTTGCTCAGTGCCTTTACCTTTAACCTCATCTTCTAGTCCACCTGAATCTACGACCTTCCAGGACCCCTCTCGATCTTCTCGGATAAGACTCCTATTTCCCCCTCTACTTTACCCTTGGATTCTATCTGGTTTAAGAATGTGACCATCAAAAAATCTAAGAAGCCTCCATTGGAAGAGACTGGGGATCTGGGGACTTACACCCCTCTCTCAACTCATTTAAAGCAGGCGGCTAGACATTCACATATTTCTCCTGGTTCCTCATAGGTACTTAGAGCAAGCACACCTGTGGAGCTTCCCTCTCCATGAAAATTTTGTCCATGAATATTCGCGAGTTTGGGGGGTCAGCCAAACAAAAATCCCTTGGAATATTATTCTCTGACCTTAGACCATATATGATTCTATTACAAGAGACGATGTGCTGTCATGCTCAATCTCTTTATCTATTTTCCGAACTTAAACCTGGTTGGGAATTCTATGCTTCCGATGCCTTTGGTCTCTCTGGAGGATTGCTTGCTAGTTGGGACCCTCACTTGGTCCGTTGTAAGGCTTTTTCTTCTTTGGCTGGTATTTTACTTAAAGCAAATTTTAAAGGTCTGGCTGAGACTTTTACTGTTATTAATTTCTATGGACCCTATACTCAAAGAACTTCTTATTGGAATAATTTGGTGACTGGAGGGTTATTGGGACATCCTAATTTACTATTGGTAGGGGATCTCAAATTTACTTTATCTTTTGTTGAATTCTAGGGGTGTAAAGCTAGGCTAGATCCTTTGGCGTCGTTTTTTTCCCAACTCATTTCTGTTGATAAGTTGGTGGACCTTGCTATGTATTCGTCTTCCCGCACCTGGAGAAATGGGTGCTCGGGGGTTGCTGGTATAAGTAAAAGGCTGGATAGGTTTTTGTTATCTGAATCACTCCTCCCTAGCCTTTCCTTCTATCGGACCTGGGCTACCCCATCTGATATATTGGATCACTACCCTATTTGTCTGGTATGGGGCCTGAAAAGCAGTACTCATTGTTGGCCCTTCAAATTTAATAGAGATTGGATGTTGGAGGAGGATTTTGCTCATTTGGTCCTCTCCTCGTGGAAGGCTCCTCTGGATTTGGATGACTATAGCCATATGGATGTACTTACCTTGAAGTTGTGTAGACTTAAAGGATCTGTTAAGGACTGGGAAAGGGTGAAGAACCTTGAAAGGAAGCAACAGATTTTGGAAATAAATGAAGCTATTTCGGATATATTAGTGGAAGACTCTGGTATCATATCGGCCTCAAATGTTGATAAGTGGAAAACTCTTCAGGAAAGGAAGGGTAAATATTGGGCCCATGAGATTACTACTTAGAGTCTGAAGAGCAGGGTATAAGAGGATAAAGGAGGGGGATGCAAATGCGAGAATTTTTCACTCATTTGCATCTGCCAGAAGAAATACTAATACTATTTGGTCCCTAAATGACCAGGATGGTAACTTTGTATTTGAGGACCTGGCACTTAAGATGCTTGGTAAACAACACTTTAGTGACCTTTTTAGTGATGACAAGTTCACTAATATTGCTGATCAACTTAACGTTGTCAGACTTTTTCCACACATGACTACTGATGAAGATATTGAACGTTTCCTTAAGCCCATATTGGCCTTGGAAGTTGAAGCTGTACTTAAGGGTTTTAAGAAGGATAAGAGCCCGGGGCCTGATGGGTGGCCAGTTGAGTTCTTTCTGGCCTTTTTTGATCTGGTGGGGGAGGATTTGGTTCTGGCTGTAGAGCAGGCCAGATTACATGGAAAATTTACTGATTCCCTTAACTCTACCATTCTGACCCTGACGCCTAAATTTGAAAATCCCTTGACTTATGCTGATTTTCAACCGATTTCTTTATGTAACCTGGTCTACAAGGTTATATACAAGCTTGTTGCCATCAGATGGAAGCCTATCCTTAACCGTTCTCTGTCAGCCCATCAATTTGGTTTTCTCAAGGATAGACAGATTACTGAACCTGTAGGTATTACCCAGGAATTATTACACTCTATTGAGACTAAGAATTCCAATGTCTTGGTTTTAAAATTAGACCCGGTTAAAGCTTTTGATAGAGCCAACTGGACCTTTATTAGATTGCTACCCATTTAGATAGGTATCCCCCTTATGTGAGTCAATTGGATTATGGGTTGTGTCTCTAGCTCATGTTTTGCTGTATTAGTTAATGGATCTCCCTTAGAATTCTTTCCTGCTACCAGGGGGCTATGTTAAGGTTGTCCTTTGTCTCTCTTGTTATTCATCTTGATTATGGAGAGCCTCAGTCGTATTATTATGGATGCACAACTCAAAGGTTTGATTAAGGGCTATCAGTACTGCCCTCATCTGTCCATAACACACTTGCTATTTGTTGATGATGTTATTTTAATTGGTGTTGGCACTGTTGAAGAATGGAGTGCTTATAAAGTGGCACTTGATTTATTTTGATTGGCTTTGGGGATGTCTGTTAGCTCAATAAAATCATCCTTTCTCTATCAGAATGTGGATACTGATATCAGGGAAAAAATTGCTGAGATGTTTCCTTTCAGGATGGGTCCTCTTACCATGGGATTTAAGTATTTGGGCTATCATCTTAAACCTTTGGGGTACCACACCTCGGATTGGAGATGGATGATCGATTTATTTGAAAGGAAAATACAAAACTAGACCTACAGGTATCTTTCTCTTGGTGGTAGGGTGGTCCTTATAAAAGTTGTGCTAATAGGGTTGGCAGTCTATTGGTTTGCTTTTGCTAGATGTCCTAAATCCATCCTGAATGTATTGCACAAAATTATATTCTCATTTCTCTGGGGATCCTCCGAAGCCCATCAGAAACCTCATCTGGTAAACTGGGAAACTCTTTCCTTACCTATAGAATTTGGTGGTTGGGATATTAAGAACCTTGAATGGTTTGGTATTTCTTTGAGAATAAAGAGTATGTGGCAGCTACTTAATGGTACTGGTTTCTGGAGTAGAATTATTGCCCATAAATACTTAAAGAACAGACCCTTAGAAGACTGGATACGTGGCCGAATTTTCTGTGTAAATGGTACTTCATACTTTTGGAATGGGTTTATAAGGATATTTGAGTGGATTACCTGTCAGCTAGGATGGAAGGTGGGAAATGGATTAAAGATTAAAGTGAGCATTGACCCTATTGCTAGGAACAACTCGTTGTATTTTCTATCTGAGGAGCTCATAGATTATCTCACTGATCTAGGGATTACATATCTTGCTCAGGAACAAAACTTGGATGTGTGTGGTACTGATGGACCCAGTTGGTACTCTGCTACTGATATGATTTTGGGTGGTGACTGGGCTGCTCAATGGTCCTCCTATGTTAAGGGCTTGACTCATGGGGGTATAAGGATTGGGCATGCTGAGGATAAACTGCTATGGATGTATGATGAACAAATGGGTAAGGCGACATAAAAAAAAGCTTATGATCTTATTGTTTCCAATCATAGGACTATTATGGAAAATGATATTATGTTGAAGATATGGCACTTTAATATTCCCCACAAGATTAAGTGCTTTATTTGGCTCACTTGCAATAAGAAAATTAATACTTGGGATATTCTGTGTAAGAAAGGCTGGCACAGTCCTAATAGGTGTTGTCTTTGCAATGAGGAAGCTAAATCTGTTGATCATCTATTTGTTGGTTGTTTTTTCCTGAAGAAGTTGATTTTGGGGCTCAACTGTTTGTTTGATGTGAACATACCATGGAATACCCCTACTTTTATGTCAAATATCTCCAATTGGGTATCCAAGAATGGTTCTTTACTGTATCTGCCCCTATTTCTTATTTGGAATATTTAGAAGGCTAGGAACCGTAAGTTATTTGAAGATCAAAATCCAGTTATGGCAGGCCGTTTACATATTATATATGATGAGGTTAATACTTATAAACCTCTTCTGAAGGACAGGTATAAAATTAGGATCATTGGGAAGCCTCCTACTTCAAATTTTCCTAGGATCTTTTTTGATGGTGCAGTAGCAAAAAGTATCGACGGAGCTAGTTTTTGTCTTTGGTTGAATGATCATCACTTGTTAACCTTTAAACTTGGATGTGGGAGCTACATGAACACAAGAGCATAACTCTTAGCACTCTGGGCATCACTACGGGTCGCCAAGGATATTGGGTTGCCTTACCTACATATCTTTGGCGACTCCTCTGTGATTATAAATTGGGAAAAAAAGGAATCCACCTTAGACATGGTGAACCTTAAGGCTTGGTGCTACAACACCAGAATTCTCATGTCCTCTTTTACATGGGTGGATTTCAGTCATGTCTATAGGGAACATAACAAGAGGGCAGACATCTTATCCAAGGAGGGGTTGCACTTGGCTTCGGGCCATCTCTTACTTACTGAATCATTTGAGAATGAGATTATTGGGGTAGACCCATTACAGCTATGTTAGAATATGCTCATTCTATTTCAGTGTTTATCTCATGGATTCTTTGAGCTATTATCAGGTATTTGTTGAGCAAGCTATTACAGGATATATAAGGGTCACTCTCCTGCTTGGATAAGATTTCTGGGCTCTTGTTGTATTCTCTAGGGACATATATGAATGATATTATTACAGCTCACTTATGAGAGGATTATTATGTATTGATACCCAAGTGCTCAGGGTATCTCTGGTATACTCTGCTTGATTTTTGTTTATGAAGTGTATGGATGTTTTGTACGGATATTATCACTATTCTGCTAACCCATGGGGTATTGTATTGCGGGCTGAAGATGTAAAAGGTTCTTTTGATTCAATTGAATACCAAGGAAGTGCTTTTTTCGACTGAAAAAAGAGAGAGTGTGACGATGTGACCTTCTCCTTTATTGGAACACATGGCTTTTCTCTTTCTTCGGCCATCACAAAAAAGTTAGGAAGAAAATGTCAGTTATGGTGAATGAATATAAAAGCTATGGAATTTGTGTTTGTTACTAAAAGTTAGTAAACTATACTAATAAGTTCATAAATTATTTTCTTTTAAATTTTTGTTATAAAGTACAGTAAAGTTTTATTATGGATGCAAGGACATATAGTTTTCAGTATTTTGTTGGGGTCAAGTACCATGTTAATAATAAAGAAACATTTTTTAACATAATTATTTTTAAAAAAACTTTAAAGGTAATTAATTTTTTTAATTGAGGTATGAGATTTGAGTTGAGACATTTAATGGTCAACCTCACCTAATGGTTAAGAATATGTGTTATTTCTCTCGAGCTCACAGGTTCAAAACGGTGAGGGCAGAGTTTCTCATTGACTTGTTGTGACCCAATGAACTTGCACGATGTTGAATATACTCTTGTAAAGTATGGTTAGTGATAACTAATTACATAAAAAATCAAATAATTTGGAAATAATTTAAGAATTTTTAACTATTCAAATCACAAATGTTTATATATAATAATACATATCAAAATATATAATTAATTATTTTTTAAATTAAAAAACAAAAAAAATTATGCATGCTTTACTCCATTTTTGTATTGAGTTGGCATGAGTTATATGCGATTAAGTTAAACTAGAAAAAAGAATTTAATAATTTTTTATTAAAATTGTAAAATATTGAAATAATTTTTATTGCAGGGAAGAGTTGCATTCTACAATTGAGTATGGTAGAGATGTGTAACTCTTTTTGTGCTCATCTTAGAGTTGACACATGTTTTTTATAAAAAATAATAAAATATTATTAAAAATAATGTGTGGACTTAAATTAAATTTAAATTATTTAAAACTGCATATATTGAAATTTTTTACATGAATATTTGAGTTACGAATTTGTACTTTGAGATTTTTGACTTACGAAAGAGTATATACTTTGGGATCTCATAAATCAAATAATCAAAAAATTTAAAACTAAAGTATGAACACGTTTCCGAAAACTCAAGTATGAACTCCAACTTACCAAATCGAACCTTCTTGATTTGAATACACCTATTTGGTATTGTCTTCCTGAAGAAATCCGATGTATTCTATGCTCATGTCAGAAAGAAATAGATGGTCTTTAACATGTGTCTTGGAATTATCAAGAAATCCGATGTATTCTATGCTCATGTCAGAAAGAAAGATGGTCTTTAACATGTGTCTTGGAATTATCAAGAATTAATCATATACATCTAACAGTCAAATGGAAAAATAAGGTGAACAAAGTATTACACAGTGAAAGCTAACAATCTGAGGTGAGGTAGTATATCAAACAACTTTGTGTGCCCAGCAAAGGCAGTAAGCAGAGATGTTGATACCCTGGTCCAGAAGCATAGCAGAGAGTTTCTGTTCACACTGTTTACAAAAAGAAAGCCTGAAACATCTGAAAAAATAAGATAATCCAATTATTAAAGTATTAACAATTGGCAAAATTTCATGACAAAACGATTCTCTCAATTTCTCTACAGATCCTTCCATAAAGCTTGTGCCTGTTTTCAAGAATCCTGAAAGCCTAATCATGAAATCAGAATGGGGGAGAAACTGCCCTATTCTATGTTTGCCGAAAGCAGTTCGAAATTTCATGACAGAGAATGTTGAGAGATGCCAGAAACTGTAACTTCATCAAATTTGTTCATACGATCTGCAAACGCCTGCACATTCAAGCTGTACTGCTCAGCCTGGAGCTGAGTGTCTTCAGACCACCATTGATACAACCCATGAGCTACTTTGAATTGATGATCAGTGACCGGGCCAGTGGAATTAATAAATAGATTTGCAGAGGGTAACAAATGATGGGGTTCTGGCTTTCGCCCCAATAAATACAATACTGAATTAACAATGGAACTATGGGCAGTATAACTCTGCCGTGCTCTGAAATAATACAGATAATTACAAGACACCGGATCATAGACATTAATATATAAATTGGGGAACCATTTCTGGAGTGCAATGAAAGTAGCCTGAGCCTGGGCATCGTCTTTCCTACCCCTGGCCAGACATCCAGCGGTTCTCTCCCGGATCTTATGAATTAAAACACCCAATTTCTCATCCTTGACAGAAACCAATGAAAAAAACGGAGGATTGAAGAGATGAGCATCCACATTAAGCCCTTCCTCGGCCATTATTCGGCCGACTTTGAGAGCAATGGCGGCTCCGAGGGAATGGCCGGCGAGACAAACGTTCCGAGCCCCGTATTCCTTCACCATTTGTTTAGTTACCCGGAGGGCTTCGTTAAGACGGGAAACCTTGTTTATCTGTTGGAGGATGAGATTGAAATCGTCGCGGAGGTCGGAAATGATGTTTGCAGCAGAGAAGATCGTACCTCTGAAGGCAATGACAATGGCCGGAAAGACGGAGGGGCGACGGAAATAAAAATGCTTGAGCGCCGACACGCGGCTCCAGACGAAGACAGCGCCGAAGATGGAGCCATCGGTGGGACTGAGGAGGAGGTGCTTCACCTTGTAATTAAAGGGCTTGCACCACGCTGAGGCCACCGGCGGGTTCGGTTCCGGCGCTCGGTGTCTGTTGATTTCCAGAATGTAGGCCGCGTTCACCAGGCAGGCGATGCAGATCCGCTTCACGTTGTGGCTATTTGGATGTATGTTTTTGGGTCCGGTGGCATCAAAATCGATCAGGCCGTCCACGCTTGCATCCGCCATGGATTTTTATTTTTCTCTCTCAACGAGTCGGATCGCTGACTAATTGCATTCTTCGTTAAAAACAAAAGGGGAGGTTTATGTAATTTTCTGTTTGGATGTGTCGTCATTTGTATTGGTGGAGCCCACATCCATCGAGCTGGACTTTCTTGTTTCTTGGAACAGAGGGTTTTTCTTTCTTGGAACACGCCACGGAGCTGAATAAATCTGAAAGAACTGGAATTTTATGCTTGTAATTAAAAGATAATACGTGGACAACTTCTAATTTTAATTGTTGGGATATAATTTTAAAATTCGCGTGACGTTGGGAGCGTAATGCTTATTGCTCAGATAAGAACCAAGTTTCACCAACTGCGTTGTGAAACTGGGGTTGGGTGTTGGAAAAGACCGAAAGAAGCTTGGTAAAAAAGAGAGTGTAGTTTTTGCATCTTTGGAAAAGTGGAAACAGAAAAACATTTCATTTTAGAGTGCAAGGCCTTCAAGGATAGCAAGAACAGTTATGTGAATATTTTGGAAAGTAGCTCTTGGGTTAATTTATTCAATGAAGAGACCCTGGTGAAATTGGGGGATCTCATCCTCAAGCTGAACAGAAAGAAGGTGAAAATGCAAAATCAGCGAAAGAAATGGAAATACAAAACCGCGAGCAAGACAGTCTGTCCATAGACTATTTTTGGCATCGTAAACCTTAAAATAACTTCTTCTTTTGTTTTGGAACGTGGCATCGAAATCAATATTAGGCTTTTCAATTTTTATGAGTTTTTTTAATGAATATATAGATAAATATTCTATGTTGATCATATTTATTGTTAGTATTAATATTTTTTTTCATATTCATAATTACACGAGCAGATGTTTATATTTTAGATTTTGCGGTGGAATAACATTTATGTTTTTTCTAGATTGTAACAAGTGTACTGTCCAAAAATATAAAAAATAACTAGTAGCTAATGCATAGATAATTGGTAACTAATGCATACATAACTCTTAGTTGATGCATGGAGATCATGTAACAAATAAATTATACTGGCATTTTTAACTTACCTATTGGTGTTCACCAACCACAACTTAAGTAGTTGTACTAATTAATATTGAATAATAATAATTGAATACAAAGATTTAAGAATGTATAGCATTTTGAAATCTTTTACATTACATGTAGGGATTTGACTATTTAGCTAACAAAATGTATATATTTTTATTGCTTTTAAACATAAAGATTTTAAAGCTCTAATTAAATATTATCTTTGTAGATTGCATAGAATATGGACTACAAATCTTATATTTTGTAATATCATTTTGTCATGTCTCCAATTAAATAATTTTCAATTAAGACTACTTGCAAATAATGTTTCACTAGCCTACTAGTTTCCTAGCTTCAGATGGAGACATAGATTTTGTAACAAGGGGCTATGGGACCCAAAAGGACTTTAGTTTACCATATTCACATTTAAATGGGTCACATAAATGATAAATCCTAAGAAAATAAGGTGGCATGGGTTCATGAAGATACTTGGAAGCTCGTGGAGCAAAATTAAGCCCTTTCTCAACTATCATTCGACCAACTTTGAGTGCAATGTGTCATGTCCCCTCAATTTGACCATTAAAAGTGTTAACCATGCTGAAGTTCCTATGGGCTTAAATTGACATTAATTATTTTTCCTAGGAAAACTTTTGCTAATAATTATTTTGAGGCATGTATTTACTTTTATTTCATCCTTTTTATTAATTATGTAATTTAATGATGTGGAAATAATCTTGCCATGTCAAGAGGGCACATTGGGGGCAAGTCAATCTGCCCTGGTGAAAAATAAGAAACTCTATGACTAAAGCAGTCACGGAGATAGAGGGAAATTGCCTAAAAGTAGCAGAAATGCAGAAAGAGGTAAAAGCAGGAAATTTTTGCAAAGGGAGGGCACATTTTCCTCTTAGTTATTCTAGATTGAATCTGTACTGTGATGAAAGATAAAACCTACCTTTGTTTTTCCCCATCTGGAGTAATCCAGATCGTACTCTAGCACAGGTAGTTGTTTAAGTAATGAAGTATGATCGAAATATGAATGAATCGAATATTTAAAGTTATCAGAGTAATGAAATGTTACTTCTCAGTAGTTAGTTGTTTTCTAGAAAGTTTATTAATTTGATTGCAGACATGTTATTAGAAATAAACTCTATAAATAGCATGTTAATAAAGAATATTACTCAGCCGCACGGGTGTGGCTCAATGGCGGTTCCGTTGTAATGAAGTTGTTTGTCAATTGGAGGTCACGAGATCAATCCCACCCGGGTTTACCTGTGTCCCATGTCTTGCGGCGGGTGTGGGCACCTAGGGTTATAGTGGTAGCGGGAATGGATCCCTGGACCCCGTGTCACGCGAGTACCAGCCCGGCCCCAGTTGCCGATTCCCCTAGTCAAAAAAAAAAAAAAAAAAAGAATATTACTCATATTACTGATTGACATTAGTAGGTTTAATTTTATCAATTATTTTTTACACAGTCTTTATTTACATAAACTGTACTTTTACTTGGAAATAGAGGAATTAGTCTTATCAGTTGGAAGTTAATAGTTTATGTTAAGAACATATATAAACATAGTAGTGATAGCTTATCTTCTTCTTTTAAGTAACAACTAATCATCCTGCATCTATCTGAACTATAGTTAAATAATATGATAAAGGTTACAGTAGTCCTTACTTAGCTTTAAATAGCTAAAGGACAGTAGTAACTTAGGGTTTTAAGTTAATACTATAAACTATTGTTTTATACTTTTGTAAATATAAATAATGTTATTATTATCCTTAAACTGTGACATTTATAAATAATTAATTTATAAAAACAAATTAAGAAAAAAACTATACTACAGTAATAAGAAAATTACAAATAATAACATAGGAAACAATATCCTATTTAAGTTAAAGGGAAGTAAACCCTAGCTCATGTTCTGAGCATAAATGATAAATATTAAAATATAAATTATAAATAATTCTAGTACTGTAGTAACATAGGTTATACTTAGGTTAATTTCTTTAAAAACTACCAACTAAATTTGTTATATAACAAAGATAAACCACATTATTGACTAACAGGTGCAATTGCATTTGTAAAAAAAAAACACAGAGTCTATAAATAACAGCATACACATAATCCACTCTCAGTCCTTTAAGGACAGATAGACTAAAATAGGAGAATAACATAATTATTAACATAAGAGTATTATAAACCAAACAAGGGTTTTACAGGTCAAACCATAACCTGTGAATTTCATTAAATAAACAAGATTTACATCACGGCTGTGAGTACCAACTTCAAAATTTTAATAACCTGATAAAATACTCAACCGAGTTCAACTTCATTAATATTCAAAAAGGGTATAAACCCTAAATTATACAAAGTATGGCATAAACGGCTAACAACCAAAACAAGTCACAATGAAGCTACCTTCGCAAAATTTACAATCTAAACTGACTATGAAGCCAAGCTTTGACAAGTACACTACACTCACAAAGTGCATCGACCCTATCAAGGGTTTGAATTTAAACATGCTTATAAACAACCTGTAAACAGTAGAAGCATATTATAGCTCGTGGAAAGACGAGAAAGGGTATTCACTCCCTGGGCGAGTCCAACGACCACCCCAACTGCATTTAAGGGAGAACCCATCTTTCAGACCACGGGGCTTACCTGAGTTTGAGCCACGAGCCACAGTTGTTGCAAGGGTTGTCTTCTTATCCCTGTACGAGATGCACTTCATCGAGCACCTGCAGCAAGTGTAAACCCCTATCAGTAAAACATATTACGTGCTAAAATCTTGAAAGTATTCTATATTAAAACTTGTTGTATATGAAATAAAGGTTTTTATGATTTTTACCTGTCACTAGGAGTATGGCGAACTGATTTAGGAGCACTGTCACCTATAAACGGTACAGTGGGGAACCTAACAACTCTCAAAACCTCACACGGTAGCGAGCTATGAAGAGCCGAGAAGGAAAATTGAAGAAATCGCTAAACTACACGGGCTTTGGGAAGAAGGTTTCACAGGCAGCAAAATGAAGGTAGCAAGAAGAATAACTCCACAATTAACAGAGAAAGAACCAACAATAAAAACCATTCACTAGAGAATGGAGGTAGCACGGAGTCAAGGTTTAAGGCAATGGTGACCAGAATAACGACAACCGCCATGGGAGACAAGCCAAAGCAACCCTGGAGCCAGCATAAACTGCAGAACAATAATGCATTAGGTTAGGTTTCCAGTGTATTATATATTTTCCAAATGTGGACAGGATTCAACCACGTCGCTACAAATTTATTCATGCAGCGAGGGTTGTGTCCTATAGTTCCTAGATGGAGACATTTTATCATTTGTATGTTCATTGCAGCATGGGTTAAACTATAATAACCACCCAATAATTTATAATCAATTCACTAATCAACATCACCGTGTAATATGTTAACCTAATCACTAGTTTATTATCGTGGAGAGTTTACGTTGACCATGTATGGTGTTACGTATAACCATAAACATAAGCCCGATGTGGATTAAGCCAAAACCCTTGCTACCAATGACATTATATTGTTTTATAATAATCATCACCATAACGAGTTAAGTGATGGCATAACCATATTCTAACATTGTTTTAATAAGATAGAAAGCATATGATATATGTTATGTTTATAGATTAGGACAAAGTTAAGTCTTTAATATAGTTTTACAAGAGTGCATGTTAACTAATACATGACTGTAGTGTCTCTAGTAGCAAAGCATTAAGACCCTTGAGTTGTTCCTTGGAAACTTTGTACACGATGAAGGTTTGGATATGAGTGCTTGGTAAGTTGACCTTTGATATACCACTCATTTTTATAGCTTGGGCATAGTAAACCCTTTTGCTTTAGGAATATTACAAGTCTAACACTTAGATAGTATCTTATAATAATGCCAAAGAAGTTAAAGGCTAGAATTATAAATGTTATAGAAACAAACTTTTGGTAGATTGAATGTTCATCAAACAAGTCATTTATGCATAGCTTGAAATATAATTGAATTGATAACTCACACAACATCGAAACTGTAAAATAGTACAAAGCTAAAGATAAGAGTATTATCACAAAAATTCTGTCACATAGTTTATGCGACATTACTTTGTTAATACTTGGGAGTATACTCAACTCGGCTTAATGCTCATGCAAAGTGTCTTGTGGACAGTAAGATAATTACAGAGTTAAACTTGGGAACAAAGTATTGGTAACCCTAAGCTCTTGTAGAAGGGTATTTTGGTCATAGTTTCTACACTCCAAGGTTTTTACTGTTTATAAGATAATAGGCTATAAGTACCCTATAGAAATAATTTAAGGGACAATAAATATACAGGGATGACAAGATATTATTGCAAAAATATTGTTAAGAAAACAATGTTTATGAGTATTACAAACTACTTAGACTAAAGAAAAAAAATATTCATATCTAAGATTCTAGTGTTAGAGTTGCAAATATGCTGTACTGTCATTACATTTTTCCAAGCTTGTTTATTTGAACAACTGATGAAAATCAAATGATTTTACCTTACAGGAGCTGTCTAGTGTTTAGCAGCTTATTGTTCTAAGCTTTTTAATTTGCAAACAAATTACTGCTGACACTATTAGATCTTTTAAAAATATATACTCGATCGATCATACTTGTAAAAACCTTTAAGAAACAGTATTCATCTGCGTTAGCACGAATGCTAAGTAAGCCTCGGATTTAAAAGTAGATTCCACCTACTGACATGAAAGAGCTAATCAACAAACTGAAGCAAATAATACACAAAAATATTTTAATCTTGCTACAAAAAAAATAAAGTGTTAAGTTATTTTAGAAACCGATTACTTAACTGTTTCTTTATGCCAACTGTTAGCTGTTATTAGAACCGCAGGTTATAACATTTATTGTTAACTCAAAAATTTTAAATTTTTGTGAAAATTTGGGGTTGTGACATGTGGTATTAGAGCACAAGGTTCAAATACTAGGCCTTGATGCAGCCCGACTAGCTTTCATAAAACAGTAAATTAAATTATTATGCTAATGTATTTTTTATTTTATTTATGTTATTCAACAGAGAATTGTCTTTTTCTGAAGTTTAACAGGAAGGTATGGAAAGCCTGGGAGAGTATGCACAGGAGGAGTCTCCAGCTACAGAAACAAGAAATTTACCGAGAGATACTATACTAGAGGATGTAACTACAAACTCCTCAGAGTTGTTACAGACTATAAAAGATTTGAAAACTGAAATGGAGTCTGTAAAGAAAGAGAATGAAAGGATTTTAAGGGCTCAAGAAGAGCTGAATCAGATCCTAATGGAAAAGTTTCAAACTGAAGGAAGGAGTAGAAGGTCAAAATCTGAAGATGCTAGTCATCCAAGAAAATCTAAAAAGATGAAGCATACAAAAACTGAAAGTGGTTCATCGTCAGAAGTGTTTGGTGAACGACAACGTTACCATACTACTAGTGACAGTAGTGATGATGATCTATACATCAAGAAGAGGAAACATAAATCTTATGAGGAAATTTCAGGGGAATTCAAAAAGATAAAACCACCAATCTTTAATGGAGAGACTGAGAAGGGTAAGGAAGTTGAGTCCTTGTTGTCTGGGATGAAGAAGTACTTCCAAATATATAATTATTCTAACCAGTTAAAGGCTAGGATGGCTATATATAACCTCTCAGGAAAGGCTGATATTTGGTGGCAGGACTTGAAGAGAGTTAAGGATATAAAAAAGAAAGAAGTTAACTAGAGTACCTTTAAGCAGTATTTTAAAAAGAAATTTCTGCCTGAGCAGTATTACGAGGAAAGGGCTAAGAAGTTTTATGAACTAAAGTTAGGTTCAATGACAATGAAGGATCTGAACAACAAATTCTTAAGTCTACTTAGGTATGTACCCTACCTAGTGGATGAGAAACCAAAAGTACAGCAATTCCTTAGCTGTTTACTGTATCATATTAAAGATAAAATTGAATATGATAACCCAAAGACCTTGGAGGAAGCTATGAGGAAGGCTAATTTTTGTTTTGAGCAGAATCAGAAGAAAGAAAGCTTGGCCAATTGGAAGGCTAAGAAAAATAATAATTAGTCCGAATTTAAGAAGAAGGATTTTGTGCCTAACAGGAATTTTAAGAATAATAAGGCCAAAAACTATTCCAACAACAAGAATTTCCAGGGAAATAGGAATATTACACCCAACAATCAGAACAATTTTAAGGGTAAGGAAACTGCAAATAATCATGGAAATTTTACCAAGAGTTTTGAGCATAAAGAGCCTATCAAGTGTCGGGAATGTAATGGCCCGCACTATGCTTCAGTCTATCCAAACCGGAAGAAGACTATTAGCAACATTCATACCGTACAGGAGGAGATGTCTATTAGGGAACTGGCAAGGAGCATGCTTAGAATTAACGCAGCCTTAGAGAACCGACAAGATGAATATCATAATTCCATGGTGGAAGTAGAAGGTATGATTAATCAGACCCCTGTAACCATTTTAATTGATCCAGGAGCTAGTCTCAGTTATATTGCACCTCAGATAGTGGAAAAATGTAATTTTTCTATCGATAAGTTTTAGAATTCATGGTTAGTTCAGTTAGCCACTGGGGCTAAAAGAAAAGTAACTTGCTTTGTGAAAGAATGTGCCTTACTTATGGATAAATTTGAAACTGTTGTTAAACTTAATATTTTTCCACTTGGATCATATGATTTGTTGATTGGTATGGACTAGTTAGAACAGCATAGAGTAATTTTAAACTGTTACGATAAAACTTTCACATGTTTAAACAGTGATGAACAACCAGTAATTGTTAAGGGTATTCCTAGAAAAACTATGGTAAGGCAGATTTCTGCTTTACAACTTAAAAGAGCTGTTAGAAAAGGATGTAAAGCTTACGCTGTAACAATTACTGATGAATAAAGTAAAATTAAAATAGATAAGTTAAAAATAGAAGATATCCCCGTTTTAAAAGAATATGTTGATGTATTCCCAGAAAAAATTCTGGGATTACCTCCTAAAAGGGAATTGGATTTCACCATTGAGTTGGTACTAGGTGTAGTACCTAGTTCAAAGGCCCCTTACCGAATGAACATATTGGAACTTAATGATTTAAAATTGCAATTAAAAGAGTTAATTGATAAAAAATATATTCGGCCAAGTGTGTCTCCCTGGGGGGCACTTGTCATCTTTGTTAAAAAGAAAGATGAAACTATGCAATTATGCATAGACTACCATCAGCTAAACAAGATGACTATTAAAAATCGATATTTGTTGCCCCGCATAAATGATTTATTTGATCAGCTACGTGGAGCCACGGTGTTTTCGAAGATAGATTTAAGATCAGGATATCATCAAGTGAGGATTAAAGATGAAGACATCTTCAAGACAACCTTTAGAACAAGATACAGACACTACGAATTGGTCGTAATGCCATTCGGGCTTACTAACGCCCCAGCTCTCTTTATGTGTTTAATGAACAATATAATGCATAAGTATTTAGACAAGTTCGTGGTCGTGTTTATTGACGACATCCTAATCTATTCAAAAACTGAAGAAGAACATAAAGAAAACCTAAAAATTGTTTTGCAAGAGTTGCGAGAACATCAACTCTTCGCAAAGTTTAGTAAGTGTGACTTCTTTAAAGATAAGATTTAATATTTAGGTCACGTAGTGACCAAGGAAAGAATTTTCGTAGATCCTGAAAAGATACGGGCAATCGAAGATTGGCCGGTTCCTAAAGATGGGACGGATGTTAGATCTTTCATGGGTATTACCAGTTACTACTGGAGGTTCATTGAATGCTTCTTGAGGATAGTCAACCCGAAAAATTCCTTGCAAAAGAAAAGAAAGAAGTTCGGCTGGAACCATAAATGCGAAAAAAGCTTTAAGAAGTTAAAAATTTTATTAACCAGTGCACCTATTTTAAGAATAACAGATCCTAATAAAGAGTTTGTAGTATGCATTGATGCTTGTAATGAAGGCTTAGGCGGTGTTTTGACTCAAGAAGGGCATGTTATTGCCTATGAGTCTAGAAAGTTAAAAATTCATGAAAAGAATTACGCAACATATGATCTGGAACTAGCAGCTGTGATTCATGCTTTTAAAATGTGGCGACACCACCTAATTGGCAGAAAATTTATTTTAATGATTGATAATAAATGATTGAAATATCTTTTAGATCAGCCAAATTTAAATGCTAGACAAGCTAGGTGGTTAGCTTTCTTAAGCGAGTATGATTTTGAAATCCAGCATATAAAAGGTAAAGAAAATAATGTCGCTAATGCATTAAGTAGGAACGCAAGGCTGAATTTTGCAACAGCAATCAACACTTACGTTTCAGAATTAGATGAATAGGTTAAAGAAGGGGTAAAACAAGATGAAATTTATCATAAATTGCAAGCTAAAGCTAAGGAAAACCCCACAGAAAACTTAATAAAAGGTTACAGTTTAAATGAAAAAGAGTTTTTACTGTTTAAAGATAAATTGTATGTACCTAACGTACCTAAAGTTAATCTGTTAATTCTGGATGAAATCGATAAAACACCATATTCAGGTCATCTAGGTTATCAAAAGACTATAACCATGCTAAGAAAAGAGTATTTCTGGCCAAATATGAAAACTGAAGTAGTTGAATATATTGCAAGGTGTTTAGAATGTCAACAGGTAAAAACCGAACACCAACATCCAACTGGTTTGCTACAGCCTTTACCTATTCCTAGTTGGAAATGGGAAGTGATTAGTCTAGACTTTATTACTGGACTGCCTAGAAATCAGAATCAGAATGACTCTATTATGGTAGTGGTTGATAAGTTAATTAAGGAAGCTCATTTTATACCTGTTAAAACTACTTACAAGGCTGCCAATATAGCTGATATTTTTCTAAAGAATATTTTTCGATTACATGGAGTACCAAAAGTCATAATCTCAGATAGAGATCCTAAGTTCACAGGAAACTTTTGGAAGTCATTGTTTAAAGGATTAAATACAACATTGAATTTCAGTACTTCTTTCCATCCTCAAATAGATGGACAAACTGAAAGGGTAAACCAGGTACCGAAAGATTTATTAAGAATGTATGTGAAAGATCAGCCAGGTAAGTGGGAAGACTATTTACATCTAGTAGAATTTGCGTATAATAACAATTATCAGGCATCAGCTAGATTCAGTCCATTTGAAATTTTATATGGATAAAAATGTAATACTCCTATCTCTTGGAGTAATCCAGTAGATAGATTGGTATTAGGTCCAGAATTGTTGAAAGAAATGGAGGAAATTGTGAAACAAGTGCAGGGAAATTTAAAAGTGGCACAGGATCGGTAGAAAAGTCTAGCAGACTTGAAAAGAACTCCAAAGGAGTTCCAGGTAGGTGAACATGTGTTCATCAAGGTAAGGCCCAAGAAAAACTCTATAAGATTGGGGAGTTGTGCAAAATTGGCACCTCGTTATTGTGGTCTATTTGAAATTTTGTCTAGGATTGGTCAAGTAGCTTATCAATTAGCCTTACCACCTAACTTAAGAGTACATAATGTTTTTCACATTTTCGTTTTAAAGAAATATGTTCATGATGCTACTCATGTAGTTAATTGGAATGTTGTACAGGTGGAACCAGAAGGAAAATTTCTGGTGGAACCCGACTGTATCCTCGGGAGGAGGGAAATTACACTTCGGAACCGCATCATTGGACAGGTGAAGGTGCAATGGAAGCACCCTAATCCTGAAGAATACACCTGGGAATGGGAAAGTAAGATGCGAGATGCATATCCAATTTTGTTCCAGGGGACCTCGGAGGATGAGGAATAAATAACATCGAGGACGATGTTTTATTCTAAGGGTGTGTGTATGTCACATGCCCCAATTTTGTAAAATAATGTTATCTTATTTTGATATTATTCTTAGACATTATGTTAAATTTAATTCTAAGTGGAAACTGATGACTCAACAGAGTCAAGGATGTGGAATGTAATTCTGAATATTTAATTTTTTAAATAAATAAAAGTGGAGACAACAACCTAGGAGAGCTATTAAAAAGAGTGTTACTGGTCAAGTGGTGGAAGGAACTAGGTGGAGAGAAAAAAGGACAATTGGAAGCATCCTCAAACACTTCCTATGTTGCAGGTGGAAAATTCCCTACATTTGGGGTCACGATCCCCCAAGAAAGTGGGATCAGAGCAGGTGGCTCAATTAATGACAACTAACCCAAAAAGACCTAGGCAATCTTATTAAAAGTGCCCAATGTAGAGAGTTGAGGCTGCTCATTACAGAAGAAGAATCATTCAGGTGAATGCACTTCAAGGAATTCATTGGGAAAGGGAAATTGGAAGGAAGGTGTTTGAGGGTTACACTACATAAAGTTGATCTAGTACAGCTTTGCAGCTGAAAGATCTTACTGCAGTATGCAGAATTGGTATTGAGTCTCAGGACTGGTACTTTGTTTATTGCTCCACCTAGTTTCAGCCAAGCAGACCAGAACAGGCTCGGGGGTCCTGAGAAGTCACTGTTTGAGCCCTCTCTAGGAGTTGGTAGGGAGGAACGACCTCCCATTTCTATTGTCGTCCAACTTTAAAAACATGTTCCATTATCTTTTAATTTTCGTGTTATAGTTTATCTCTGTGTATGATCAATTATTGAATGATGTTAATTTATGATGTGTTGAAATCTCTTAGTTATTATAGATTGAATTTGTACTATGATGAAAGATAAATCCTACCTGTGTTTTTCCCCATCTGGAGTAATCCAGATCGTACTCTAGCACAGGCAGTTGTTTAAGTAAATGAAGTATGATCGAAATATGAATGAATCGAAGATTTAAAGTTATCATAGTAATGAAATGTTACTTCTCGGTAGTTAGTTGTTTTCTAGAAAGTTTATTAATTTGATTGCAGACATGTTATTAGGAATAGACTGTGTAAATAGCATGTTAATACAGAATATTACTCATACTACTGATTGACATTAGTAGGTTTAATTTTATCAATTATTTTCTACACAGTCTTTATTTACATAAACTATACTTTTACATGGAAATAGAGGAATTAGTCTTATCAGTTGGAAGTTAATAGTTTATGTTAAGAACAGATATAAACATAGTACTGATAGCTTATCTTCTTCTTTTAAGTAATAACTAATCATTCTGCATCTATCTGAACTATAGTTAAATAATATGATAAAGGTTACAGTAGTCCTTACTTAGCTTTAAATAGCTAAATGACAGTAATAACTTAGGGTTTTAAGTTAATACTATAAACTATTTTTTTAATACTTTTGTAGAACTGTATAAATATAAAGAATACTGATAAGTATGGAGGTTATTTTAACTTTGTGTTCTAAGTAATCCACAGATACAAACTGAATTAAACTAACACAAATATTACAGATCGCTTCCAGTCGTAACTGCAATACAAATAAGAACCAACCTAAACTTAAGAATGTATGTTATTCTTAAATGTTAGTATCATAAATATAAATAATGTTATTATTATCCTTAAACTGTGACATTTATAGATAATTAATCTATAAAAACAAGTTAAGAAAAAAAATGTACTACAGTAATAAGAAAATTACAAATAATAACATAGAAAACAATATCCTATTTAAGTTAAAGGGAAGTAAACCCTAGCTCATGTTCTGAGCATAAATGATAAATATTAAAATATAAATTATAAATAATTCTAGTACTATAGTAACCTAGGTTATACTTAGGTTAATCTCTTTAAAAACTACCGACTGAATTTGTTATATAACAAAGATAAACCAAATTATTGACTAACAGGTGCTATTGCATTTATAAAAAAAAAACACAGAGTCTATAAATAACAGCATACACATAATCCACTCTCAGTCCTTTAAGGACAGATAGACTAAAATAGGAGAATAACATAATTATTAACATAAGAGTATTATAAACCAAACAAGGGTTTTACAGGTCAAACCCTAACCTGTGAATTTCATTAAATAAACAAGATTTACATCATGGCTATGAGTACCAGCCTTCAAAAATTTAATATATAAAAACCTGATAAAATACTCAACCGAGTTCAACTTCATTAATATTCAAAAAGGGTATAAACCCTAAATTATATAGAGTACAACATAAATGACTAACAACCAAAACAAGTCACAACGAAGCTACCTTCACAAAATTTACAACCTAAACTGACTGCGAAGCCAAGCTTCGACAAGTACACTACACTCACAAAATGCATCCACCCTATAAAGGGTTTGAATTTAAACATGCTTATAAATGACCTGTAAACAGTAGAAGCATATTATAGCTCATGGAAAGACGAGAAAAGGGTATTCAAACCTTGGGCGAGTCCAACGACCACCCCAGCTGCATTTAAGGGAGAACCCATCTTTCAGACCACGAGGCTTACCTGAGTTTGAGCCATGAGCCATGGCTATTGCAAGGGTTATCTTCTTATCCCTATACGAGATGTGCTTCATCGAGCACCTGCAGCAAGTGTAAACCCCTGTCAGTAAAACATCTTACGTGCTAAAAGCTTGAAAGTATTCTATATTAAAACTTGTTGTATATGAAAGAAAGGTTTTTATGATTTTTACATGTCACTGGGAATATGGCCAACCAATTTAGGAGCACTGTCACCTATAAATGGTACAGTGGGGAACCTAACAACTCTCAAAACCTCACACAGTAGTGAGCTACGAAGAGCTGAGAAGGAAAACTGAAGAAATCGCCAAACTACACGGGCTTTGGGAAGAAGGTTTCACAGGTAGCAAAACGAAGGTAGCAAGAAGAATAACTCCACGATTGGCAGAGAAAGAACTAGCAATCAAAACCAATCACTAGAGAACGGATGTAGCATGGAGTCAAGGTTTAAGGCGATGGTGACCAGGAGAATGACGACCGCCATGGGAGACAAGCCAAAGCAACCCTGGAGCCAGCGTAAACTATGGAACAATAATGCATTAGGTTAGGTTTCCAATATATTATATATTTTACAAACGTGGATAGGATTCAACCATGTCACCACAAATTTATTCATGCAATGAGGGTCGTGTCCTATAGTTCATGCAGGGAGACATTTTATCATTTGTATGTTCATTGCAGCGTGGGTTAAACTATAATAACCACCCAATAATTCATAATCAATTCACTAATCAATAGCACAGTGTAATATGTTAACCTAATCACTAGTTTATTATCATGGAGAGATTACGTTGACCAAGCATGGTGTTACGTATAACCATAAACATAATCCCGATGTGGATTAAGCCAAAACCCTTGCTACCAATGACATTATATTGTTTTATAATAATCATCACCATAACGAGTTAAGCGGTGGCATAACCATATTCTAACATTGTTTTAATAAGATAGAAAGCAAATGATATATGTTATGTTTATATGTTAGGACAACGTTAAGTCTTTAGTATAGTTTTACAAGAGTGCATGTTAACTAATACATGGCTGTAGTGTCTCTAGTAGCAAAGCATTAAGACCCTTGAGTTGTTCCTTGCAAACTTTGTACATGATGAAGGTTTGGATATGAGTGCTTGGTACTGGTTGACCTTTGATATACCACTCATTTTTATAGCTTGGGCATAGTAAACCCTTTTGCTTTAGAAATATTACAAGTCTAACACTTCGATAGTATCTTATAATAATGCCAAAGAAGTTAAAGGCTAGAATTACAAATGTTATAATAACAAACTTTTGGTAGATTGAATGTTCATCAAACAAGTCATTTATGCATAGCTTGAAATATAATTGAATTGATAACTCACACAACATCGAAACTGTGAAATAGTACAAAGCTAAAGATAAGAGTATTATCACAAAATTTCTGTCACATAGTTTATGTGACATTACTTTGTTAATACTTGGGAGTATACTCAACTCGGCTTAATGCTCATGCAAAGTGTCTTGTGGACAGTAAGATAATTACAGAGTTAAACTTGGGAACAAAGTATTGGTAACCCTAAGCTCTTGTAGAAGGGTATTTTGGTCATAGTTTCTACACTCAAAGGTTTTTACTATTTATAAGATAATAGGCTATAAGTACCCTATAGAAATAATTTAAGGGACAATAAATATATAGGAAAGACAAGATATTATTGCAAAAATATTGTCAAGAAAACAATGTTTATGAGTATTACAAACTACTTAGACTAAAGAAAAAAAATATTCATATATGAGATTCTAGTGTTAGAGTCGCAAATATGTTGTACTGTCATTACATTTTTCCAAGCTTTTTTATTTGAATGACTGATGAAAATCAAATGATTTTACTTTACAGGAGCTGTCTAGTGTTTAGCAGCTTATTGTTCTAAGCTTTTTAATTTGCAAACAAATTACTGCTGACACTATTAGATATTTTAAAAATATATACTCGATCGATCATACCTGTAAAAACCTGTAAGAAATAGTACTCATCTGTGTTAGCACGAATGCTAAGTAAGCCCCAGATTTAAAAGGAGATTCGACCTACTGACATAAAAGAGCTAATCAACAAACTGAAGCAAATAATACACAAAAAGATTTTAGTCTTGCTACAAAAAAATAAACTGTTAAGTTATTTTATAAACCAATTAATTAACTATTTCTTTATGCCAACTGTTAGCTGTTAGTAGAACCGCAGGTTATAACATTTATTGTTAACTCAAAAAGTTTAAATTTTTTGAAAATTTGGGGTTGTGACAGATAATATCATGTTGACTAATGGTTTTGTGATGCTTTGTTCCCGGAGGCTAGAGATGATATTTGCATGTGGGAAGAGGCGATGACAATGGCTGGAGAGAACCAGGGAAATGAAAATGCATGAGCGTTGAAACACAACTCCAAGGAATTGTGTTATTGTAGCGATTTCTCCAACTCGTTGTAGTTGTTGGCCTTTGATAATATCTTGTAGTTATTAACTTTTATAATATCATGTTGATGAATGGTTTTGTGATGCTTTGTTCCATGAATATTACTAATTATTCTATATGTTCTTCCTTGGTAATGTTGGTGTCGATCATCTTGTCTTTCTTGGCATTTTTCTTGGTAATGAGGGTGTTGATATGGTTCACCTTTAATGGTTTTCCTTCATTTTACACAACCATATCATTAGTCTTTTTTTTAGATACGATGTAATCATCTTCCATCTGTCCTTTGTCTTTGATTAATCTCTAGCCTTTGAGATAATATCATCATATTTGAAATGTGCATACTCAAGCTAGAGCTCAACTTCTTTAATTATTTTTGAAGGATCTTCTTGAATCCTATTTTATATCCCCTTTTGAAACAATAATATGACACCATCTATCAAATTATTATCTCTTCCTTCCATCTAAATTACATATTTTATTTTAAATTAACAATATTTATGGCTTTGTAATGAACATAAAATAAGATTATAATTAAATAATTAAATAATTTATAGTTAGGCTAGTATGAAAGGAGGTGTCTCCTCATCATGAATGTCCAAGTCATATTTAAGGCCAAGACATCATTGTAATACTCATTATCTAATATATTATTCATATTTCATTATTTAAAATGATAGTCGGATTCGACTACTAAGAGACCAATTGGATTCAATTGCTCCATTTGGTATCAGAGCGGATTCGCTCTTGCACTATGAGCTCGGACTCGGCTCATCAATTCCTGATTTCTTCTGCTGCTCCATTTCACCCATGTCTCTCTCTGCTCTTGTGCCCTCCCTTTCCATCATTTACACTTTGTGTAAATTTAGTTTTTAGGGTTTCCCTAGAATATAGGACATTGTTCAAAAACAAAAAAACATTAAAAAAAAAGAAAAAGAAAAAAAAAGAAAAAGTAAAAAAAACGTAAAAAAAAGGAAAAAAAAGGTAAAGAATTGAAAAGAAAGAAGAAAGTTAAAAAGAAAAGATAAAAGAAAAAAAAAGAAAAAAAACAAAAGAAAGAAAAAAGAAAGTAAAGAAAAGAAAAGATAAAGTAGGACCAACACATGGTTTTGCTTTCCAACTTCAACCTAGGTTGCACCCTCCCTCATTCCATGTAGCCCTACAAACAAAAACAATATTAATAAAACAAATATTATTATAATAATAATAATATTACTATATAATATTTTAAAACTTATTAATCCACGTTTTAATAAAATATTTAAATATAATATTTTTATATTTATTATTTTATTTCAACACATAAATTAATTATAATAATTATTATTAATTCATTAATTATTTTAAAGACATTAGTTGTTTTTTATTCCTCCATAAGTCAAAATAAGCTTCCAAATACACACATTTGCATAAAAGGATCGAGGCTATGACGGAATTAAAAGACAAACTTGAGAAAATGGAGAAGGACATCAAGGCCCTTGTTGCCAACCAAGAAAAATTCGGAGAAGAAACGAAAAATAGAAAGGCACTTAAGAAAGAAATCAAAGAAGATGTTGTTCTAGTACTAGGAAGAAAACTTAATGACAAAGTAGACATCATGCACGAGAAACGAAAAGAGTTAGATGATGAGATGTGTGTGATGACACAGAACATAAGCACCATGGCACAAAACTTGAGCATCATGACACAGAACCAGGATACCGTGATAATGGAAATGTTACAAAAACTAAGGTCCAATACAAACCATATCAGTAACTCAGATATGTTGGACCACTATGTCAACAAGAATGAGAGTAACAAAATTGATCAAGACAATAAACAAGACAAGGAGACTAAATATCATAGGGATGACCAAAATACCAATAATATATTTGATAAAGATAAGCTCGACCAAGATCATAATGAGAGTCAAGACAGTATCATTGACAATAAGGATGATCCATACAATGACAAAAGATGGATCCTACAATATGCAAAGGAATCCAATTCAAAGCACATTCAAAGTAATCAAATATCGTAGATTCATCTTCTACCTTAACTCTTCTACCACCCTGGAGAAACCTAAATGTAACACTATCAGGTGACTTCAAGTGTGAGAAGCCTCACGAAACACCACTTTTCGAGATAAATCGTAAGAATAATAAAATGGAAACAATACATGATGACATCATGAGTATTGTGGGACAAGCGATCTCTAAAACAACGCTTGATATGGTCAGTCACAAAAAATTCCTCGTATTCATGTACATCGAAAATGGGACAACAATAATAAACATAATGGGGTACAAATTCAAGTTACAAATGAAAGGAAAATGACAAACTATTGTGTAAAGACCAAGCACATACCTAATACAAATTCTAAAAAAGACATAAATGAAGTAATGACATTGTTTCAACACAAAACGAGAATGAAAAGATGATAATCTAAGCTTTGAGGACAAAGCTCCCTTACAGGGAGTGGCAATGTAATGAACATAAAATAAGATTATAATTAAATAATTTATAGTTAGGTTAGTATGAAAGGAGGTGTCTCCTCATCATGAATGTCCAAGTCATATTTAAGGCCAATACATCATTGTAATATTCATCATCTAATATATTAAATTCATATTTCATTATTTAAAATGATAATTCGATTCGACTACTAACGGACCAACTGGATTCGGCTTCTCTAGGCTTGTTCACCTTTTTGTAATTTATCTTTAAATATTTTTTAAGCATCTTCTTTGATTTAAAACTCGTGTAAAAACCTTTTCACATTCTTAACTTCATTAAGAAGTTCCCGATTACGCTTAAACAACCTTTTTTATTTCTTCAATTTTCTTTTTGAATTATTCCCTTCGAATCTTTCTTTCCTTGTGTCCATATATTAAACACCTTCATTTGTTTCTCATTAAGAGATTGAGTTGCCATATCAATCATTATACATTCGTTTCATCTCCTTTAAACTACAATCTTGTCATTTGGAAATACCCGCCGAAGCCTCTACACACTACAAAATATAGCATCGTATCCAAATATCATATCGACAACTTGTAGGTTTTCTACAGCATACATAACGAAAAGGTTTAAAAAAAATGCATAATCCATACCTTTTGTTATTCATATTTTTTCAAGGCTACGACAAATTGCATCATTATTTTTATTTATTTTTACAATAGATTGCATGACTTGACATTTTTTTTGAGGTGCAACATGTATCGCATACATCAAAGTTTAAATATGATGTGAAAGAATTCATGGAGTGTATGGGTTAAATGTGTGGGATGTGAGATATAGATGAAGGGACACAATATTAAAATGATGTGGGAGTGTGGTTGTTAATTCCTTTATAATATATGTTATATTAGTTTTGTTTTTATTGGGTGGTTTTTAATTGAAATTGTTTGGTTTGTTAGAATTGTAATTGTATCTTTATAATTACAAAAGGTACAATTAAAATTCTAGCGAACCACACAGTTTCCATTAAGAGCCATCTAATAAAAAAAAAACTTATATATATATCGGAAGTGTGGAGGAAGAAAATGCCAAAGATTGAGAATTAAAGAATAGATCTCCTGATTTCCGCAGTCTGAAGTGTTGAGGCGAAAGTACAGGGGCTGAAGTGCGGGTGTGGAAAGTGCCGAAGTTAGAAAATAGGAGAATTGATATTTTGACTTTTGCATTCTGAAGTCCGAAGGAGAAAGTGTAGGGTCATAGGTGAGGAAGCGGAAATGTGGGTGCAAAAAGTGCCAAAGACTGAGAATTGGAGAATAGATCTTTCAATTTCCACATTTCGAAGCGTGGAGGCGGAAATGCAGGGGCAGACGTGCAGAAGTGGAAGTGCGGGTGTGGAAAGTGCCGAAGTTTGAAAATTGGAGAATTGATCTTCTAGCTTCTGATTTCTGAAGTGCGAAGGAGGAAGTGCAGGGGTGGAAGTGCGAGTGTAGATAGTGTCGAAGTCTAAGAATAGGAGAATTGATCTTCCAACTTTTGCATTCTAAAGTGTGGAGGCGGAAATGAAGAGACGGAGGTGTGGAAGCAGAAATGTGGGTGTGGAAAGTGCCGAAGAATCATATTTAGAGAATAGATCTTCTGATTTCTACATTTATAACTGTGGAGGAGGAAGTATAAGGGTGGTAGTGCGAAAGTGGAAGTGTTGGTGTGAAAAGTGCCAAAGTTTGAAAATTGGAGAATTGATCTCCCAACTTATGATTTCCGAAGTGCGGAGGCAAAAGTATGGGGGCAGAAGTGTGGAAGTGGAAGTGCGGGTGCAGAAAGTGTTGAAGACTGAGATTTGGAGAATAGATATTTCGATTTCTGCATTTCAAAGTGTGAAGGAGGAAGTGCCGGGTTGCAAGTGCAGAAGTGGAAGTCTGGGTGCGGAAAGTGTTGAAGTCTGAAAATTGGTCTTCTGACTTTTGATTCTAAAGTGCGGGTGCGAAAAGTGTCGAAGTCTGAGACTCAGGAGATTTGATCTTTCGATTTTCGCTTTCCGAAGTGCTAAGGCAGAAGTAGGAGTGTGGGCACGGAAAGACCTGAAGAATAAGGATTGCAGAATAGTTCTTTCGATTTCCACATGTTGAAGTGTGGAGGTGGAAGTGCGGGGGTGGAAGTGGAAGTGCAGGTGTGGAAAGTTCCTAAGACTAAGAATTAGAGAATAGATCTTTTGATTTCTACATTATGAAGTGCGGAAGTGTGGGTGCAAAAAGTGCCGAAATCTGAAAATTGGAGAATTGATATTCTGATTTTTGCATTCTGAAGTGCAGAGGTGGAAGCGGAAGTTTGGGTGCGGAAAGTGCCGAATTCTGAGAATATGAGACCTAATCTCTCGATTTCTATTTTCTGAAGTGCGGAGGTGGAAGTGCGGGGGAGGAAGTGTGGAAGCGGGAGTACGGGTGCGAAAAGTGTTGAAGACTGAGAATTGAAGAATAGTTCTTCTGATTTCCGCATTCTGAAGTGTGGAGGAGAAAGTGTGCGGGCGGAAGTGCGGGTGCGGAAAGTGTTGAAGTCTAAAAATTGGAGAATTGAACTTTTGATTTCTGCATTCTGAAGTACGGAGGCAGAAGTGTTGTGGTGAAAGTGTGGAAGCAAAAACGTGGGTGCGGAAAGTGCCAAAGTATGAGAATAGGAGATTTGATCTTTTGATTTCCACTTTCCAAGGTGTGGAGGTGAAAGTGCAGGGGTGGAAGTGCGGATTATGATGTATGACGATAGGGTGTATTATGGTTATGAATCAGAACCCATTTAGGAATCAATATTCCGCATAGAGGAAGAATTAAGGATGACAGGTGGTGACACCATCCTACCTAGAACAATGATTAAGGATGTGAGGACTGTTGGTATGCATCCATATGAAAGTAGTTCTGCAAATAATGGAACGTCTATTAAATGAAAAATAAAAACCAGAAGCATGAAACCCAAAAATAATTTCCTAGAATTGACAATTGGTAAGGATACCCTAATAGATGACATCCTCACTTATCTAAAACTTGCGCTAATGGGTAGGTTCTGCGACAAAAACTTGGGAAATTAAGCTATGGAAGCATGGATGGAAAGAAATTGGAATCCAATTTTGGGTTATACCCCCCATTTTCATGTCTTTCCAAGATGGTGGTTCTTGATTAAGCTGGAAAAGGGGGAAGACAACTCCATGTTACTAAGACAGAGCTAGAACTGGGGACCTTCAGGCTTAATTCTTAGGAAATGGCACATAAATTTTAATGCCAAGAAGAGACCACACAATGTACAACAAGTTTGTGCTATCTTCCTAGGATTATCGATGGCCTTTTGGAAGAAGTATATCCTATAAGAAATAGGGAACAAAATAGGAATATTCATCAAGCTTGAAGATGACTGGGAGAATAAGGTGGACAGAAGATGCACACGGATTTTAGTAGAATTGGATGTGAGAGAAGGGTTGTTTGAATAAATAATAATCAAAATGCATGGGAGCATTTGGATACAACGAATTGACTACTCAAATATTCCAGTTAGGTGCTTCAACTGTCATTAGGTTGTCCACCTCCAAAAATCATGCCTGGTGATGGTAGGAGAGCACTCTAAGCTAGCTCATAAGAAAATTTGGGTGAAAAAGAAGAAGTTGGTGGATAAGTTGGATACTACAAGAGAAGAGATAGAAAGCACAGTTCGTGAATTTAAACACGATCCCCTGAACAACAAGGTGACGGATTTAATGAGTGCACCGGTCGAGGAAGAGCAGTGTGTCCAAAAACCAGAAACAGGCGACAAGCAGAAAGGAGACAGAATAGAAGACCCTAGCATGACATTGATGAAACAAGGTAATAGTAGTCCCTTAATTCCCTTACCTCATGATTCTTTGTCAAAAAATGTTATGTAAAAAATACAGAAGGGCAAGCCGGAAAACACAACAAACGTTAAAACAGAAGAAGTGAAATTACTCTCTAAAACAGAATAGGATAACTTCGGAGAAAGTAAGGGATATGATTTGAGGCCAATGAATAAACTAGAGGATAACATGTGCTCGACAGGTGGGTTATCCCACAGTCACATACCTAAAGCAACAGTGGGGCACAAATCCTATTTGAATAAAGCACAGATACAAGTGGCAAGAGAGATTATGGAGTGAAAACAAGCTACTATAGGATGGAATATTAGAGTGAAAAAATCCCATAATAGGGTTTCTTGATGCTTGTCTTGTCCTACAGTGTGAGGGGAATAGGAGGGGACTCCAAACTTAACAGCCCTCCATAGGATTATAGAACTAAAAAAACCTAAAATTATAGCAATTCAAGAAACTATGATGGATGGTGAGGAATAAACTAGAGGATAACATGCGCTTGACAAGTGGGTTATCCCACAGTCACATACCTAAAACAACAGTGGGGCGCAAATCCTATTTGAATAAAGCACAAATACAAGCGGCAAGAGAGGTTATGGAGGGAAAAAAAGCTACTATAGGATGGGATATTAGAGTGAAAAAATCCCATAATAGGGTTTCTTGATGCTTGTCTTGTCCTACAGTGTGAGGGGGATAGGAGGGGACTCCAAACTTAACAACCCTCCGTAGGATTATAGAACTAAAAAAACCTAAAATTATAGAAATTAAAGAAACTATGATGGACGATGAGGAATAAAATAGAGTATAACATGCGCTCAATAGGTGGGTTATCCCACAGTCACATACCTACAACAACAATGGGGTGCAAATCCTATTTGAATAAAGCACAGATACAAACAACAAGAGAGATTATGGAGGGAAAACAAGCTACTATAGGATGGGATATTAGAGTGAAAAAATCCCATAATAGGGTTTCTTGATGCTTGTCTTGTCCTACAGTGTGAGGGGGATAGGAGGGGAATCCAAACTTAATAGCCCTCCGTAGGATTATAGAACTAAAAAAACCTAAAATTATAGAAATTCAAGAAACTATGATGGACGGTGAGAGAGAAAAAGAGATAATGGGGGGCACGCTAAAGGATTGGCAGATGGAAACCATAGATGCAGAAGGTCACTCTGGAGCTATTCTAACATCCCGAACCCTAGAGATAACCTTTTATGCCAAATCTAATTATAAGGATGCTCTTAGAACATAGTTGGAAGACCTCGAAATTGGGATTCATTTCTTTGTCCTCAATGTATATGGACCTTTTTATGATAGAATAATTTATTAGGAAAACCTAGCCAATGCGGGAGCTCTAGATCAAGAGAACTTGATACTATTAGTGGATCTAAATTTAACCTTGTTAGGAGTTGATTTTTGGGGACAAAATACAAGGTCGGATGCGTTAGCCAACTTTTTTAGTTCTTTATTTGAACAAAAGAAGCTTATATACCTCCAACCGATTCGTTTGGAACATAAATTGAAGAATAACATAACCGGAGATCAGAAAATCTCAAATTGATTGGATAGATTCTTGATTTTAGAAGAACTCTGTCAGGATCATTTGGTGTTAAGAACTATAGTGGAAACAAGGGGCTTATTAGATCATAATCCTATTACACTTTCTATCTTTATTCCCGAGGAGAAACCACCAACCCCTTTCAAGTTCAATCTAGTATGGCTAGAGAATGAAGATTATATTGAGATGGTTAAGAAAAATTGGAAACCATTGGAGGTGTAGTCCTCAAACAACTGCATGTATCAAATGATGGATAATCTATCAACCATAAAGAAACTCTCAAAGGAGTGGGGGAATAATTTCAGAGAGTCGCAACAATTTGAGCTCAAAGAATCAGAGCAGAAAATCCAAAAGATCTATAACTCCAACACAACAGGGATCTTCTCTACAGAAGAAATTCAGTCCTTAAAAGGTGAGGAACAGAAGAGAAGTTGAATACTAGCGGATGATGAGAAACTATGAAAAATTAAGAGCATAGCACTTTGGTTAGAAGCTGAGGACAAGAAACTAAATTCTTCCATAGGCATGCCTCTCACAGAAAAAAAAAAATATAAACACAATATTAGAAATCAAGGGTGAAGAAGGTGGTATAACACAAACATTCAAAGACAAGGAAACACTAACAGAAAAGCATTTCTAGAGAAGATTTACATCTCCTCCAAGGTGCCCCATTCAGGAAATATTAGAAGTATTGAATCTCTTCCCCAGTTTAATTTTAGAAGAGATGAAACAAGATCTAATGGAAAAAGTGTTAGAAGAAGAGCTTAGCAAAATACTGCACTCATTTACAGAAAGGAAAAATCCCTCACCCTGATGGGTTCACCTTAGATTTCTTTATTGATTTTGATGAACTGCTTAAGATTGATATCTTGAAGGTGGTAAGAGAGTCTCAAAGGGATGGAAAGGTCTTAGGTGCTATGAATTCCATTTTCATCCCTCTCATACCCAAAAAACAGAAAGGGGAAACCTTTGAGGATTTTAGACCAATCTCCTATTGCAACATGATTTATAAAGTCATAGAAAAAACAATAGCACAGAGACTAAAACATATCCTAAGTCAGTTCATAAAAGAAGAAAATTTTGGCTTTTTATTTAATAGGAAAATCCATGATGTGGTATCCTTAGCCCAGGAGGCTATGCAATCCATCAAAAAAGATAAGCAATCAACCTTTGATTTAAAGGTGGATCTATCCAAGGTCTATGATAGAGTGAGTTGGATCTTTTTGCAATTGCTCTTAATCAAGATAGGCATTCCATTAGATATGGTGGAATGGATTATGGGGTGTATTAAGTCGACCTCCTTTGCAGTCTTAATCAATGTTTCCCCCTCCAATTTCTTTCGCCCAACAAGAGGACTAAGGCAGGGATGTCCTCTTTCTCCCTTCCTCTTTTTATTAGTAGAAGAAGCTCTAAGTAGATCCATACACAATGCTAGGGAATAAAGGAGGTTAAAGGGAGTAGGAATTGAAAATCAGATTGAACTTACTCATGTTCTATTTGTAGATGATGTGTTAATGTTTGGAGAAGGAACCTTTGGAAATATGGAAAATCTGGTTAAAGTTCTGGATAACTATCAGAGCGCAATCAGGATGGAAATCAATTTGGAAAATTCGAAACTATCACACAACAAGGTTCACGAGGAAATACTAACTCAAGACAAGGAAATAATCCTAGTCTCAACATCTCCTCTATCAGAAGGTTTCAAGTACCTAGGGTTTCAATTGAAACCAAATGCATATTCATGTAAGGATTGGGAATGGCTGTATAAAAAAATTGAAAACAGGGTTTGCATGTGGACCAACAGATTTCTTTCAAGAGGAGGGAATTTGGTACTATTGAAAGCAGTATTGTAGAGCATCCATGTCTATTGGGCCTCGATCTCTTACATACCCAAAGGAATTCTGTCATGAATAAGAAAAAAATGTCTTTTCTTCTTATGGACAACAAGTAATAAAGTAGAGGGGATTCCATTAGTGAAATAGACCACCATGGTCCTCCCCAAGTGCAAAGGAGGTTGGGGGATCAAAAATCCTGAGCTATTTAGAAAAACTCTAGCAACCAAATACTTGTGCTGCATGATTGGGAATCCTGAGTCCTTGTGGGGAATAACAACGAGACTCAAATACTACCCTAATTCCTCAATTGAAGAATGGTTCAGACAACCGGTCAAAACACACAAAGGAGGATCAGTATGTTGGAAATATTTTGTATTGGCATTTCCCCTAACAGGGAACTGCGTAGCATGGAAAATTGGTAATGAGAGAAGTGTCCATATAGGACGAAATCTGTGGGTAGGGCCAGGTGACAAATTCAGACTAATGAATCACTTGATCACTCAACTAGTAGACAGAGGATTCAGATTGTTAGTAGATGCAAGCTCTCAGATAGAGGATCACATAGGAATAGTATGGAAAATGACACAAGAGTTGGGTCTAGAGGATAATGAAGCATTAGAATGGAGAATATATATAAACAAACTTGGAAACAACTTCATTATTTTAATAGAGGATAGGGTCAAACTAATATGGACATGGAATAGGAAGAATGGGAAGTTCTCAACTAAGATGGGATACGAAGTAGCGGTTCAATTGGAGTACCAACAAAAAGAATGTTGGTGGTGCTCTCGAATATGGAAAAATTATAGGTGCCCCTCAAAGCCATCTTAACATTATGGTTGGCCATGAATAACAAAATTTTAATATGGGAAGCACTACTAAAACATAGGCTTCTTGGGGCCTATAATTTTCCTTTTATGCAGAGCTAAAGGAGAAACATGCACACACCTTTTTTTTTAATGTAATTAAGCAGGCACAGTATGGAAATAAGTCAGCCATAAGATGGATCCTTCTTCCAATTCAGATGAGGATGAGTCTATTGAAAACATATTAAAGCATTGGTGGGGAAATGAAAGGGTACAAACCCATGAAGCCCTACCAGCTCATTTTGTTTTCACTATATGGGAAACGAGAAACAGAGTTGTATTAAAAAATACTTGGACACCTTCAAAGATAACGATAAATGTTTTAATGCAAAAATTGAATGAACATCAAGCAT
Organism: Pseudotsuga menziesii; assembly: GCA_001517045.1. Taxonomy (NCBI): domain Eukaryota; kingdom Viridiplantae; phylum Streptophyta; class Pinopsida; order Pinales; family Pinaceae; genus Pseudotsuga; species Pseudotsuga menziesii. The sequence goes on along the minus strand of LPNX011093196.1, from coordinate 667,704 downwards.
TTCCCAACCCAAAACCAACAAGAAATATTAAAACTTTGGAAATAGATAAAAAAAAACCATGGGGTTTCTTTGATGGAGCCAGTCAAGGGTAACCACCATTAGAGAATGCAGCTTTATACTGATTAATTATACTTTTATACAATTTAAATAAAATGTATTTTTTTGTATTTCACATGGCCTAGAAGTGCCAAATTTGTTTGATAACCTACCTTGTAGCCATTACCACTACTTTTTGTAGTCATATTGCTTGAGGTGGATGACTCTTACTTTTATTGTATTTTCTAAGGTGAATTTTTTTCTTTGATGATTAAGATTCTCTCTAGGGAAATTTACTATATGGTGAAGGTATACATTGAATAATCACGGGAAACAAAAAAACATGAAAGGGGAAATGTGACCGCACTCGAGATGATGCCTTACATAATGAAAATCAAAAACTCAAATGCCATGAAAAAAGAAACAAAAGAATACAAATATTGAAGACATTGTTATCGGATGATGTAACAAGAGACTTGGATCAAAATGTTGATGATATGAATTTTCAAAATTAAACTCAAGAAGAAATTGAACCAGGTATGTACAAATATTGTAAATTTGTTTAAAATGCAGAAACTTGTTTTTGTAAATGATGTATTTT
>LPNX011093196.1:619092-666991 GCA_001517045.1 Pseudotsuga menziesii | reverse complement strand
TGTCTGTGTGTGTGTGTGTGTGTGTGTGTGCATGTGTATATATATATGTTATTAAAAGATTTCAAACCATGTAATTATAATTATAATTATGAGTCATATTTTTATGATTCAAGTTAAGTCTATTTGAAATATTCTAAATTAAAATTGAAATTGAAATATATATAGGTGGCTTCATCATTGACGACGACATGTTACAAAATGTTGATAAAGAAAAATTCAGAAACACAAAACCTTACCATATTGTACGATATCGTGCTGAAAAGATGTATGAACAATTTCTCGATAAAAGAATCAGTGGCAACATAAGCTCAAATTTTGAGGTGTTTGTTAGTCTCCAAGAAGTTGATGGAAGCTTGGTCATTATTGGGTATTCAAAAGAAGACAAAAGATTCAAAGGTGAAGAAAAATGTGTTAAAAAATATAGGCAATGCAATAAAAATGATTGAAAAATCCAGAAAGAAAGATACTAGTGTTGCACATAGAATAATACATACAACGATTATTTCATTTAGTACTAGACAAAAATGTTTGACAACATAGATCGCAAAGGTTATCGAAAATTTGTGGAAAACATTGTACAAATATAACAAATTTCAATTACAAATAGATGCAAATGATGAGATTGCTTGTTGGGCAATTATTTGTAGACAACCCTATAAAGATAGGGTTGGTGAGAGTGTTAAAGATATGAAGCATGAATATTGGATGGAAAATTCTCATGTTTCACCAAATGCAAGGGACATGATAGGACGTAGAATACATCAAAATCAGTATGAAATCCATCCAAAACATATATTGGAGATGACTCAAATACAATTGTTCAATAAATTCAAAGATGAACACAGTGAATTGAATTTCTCAATCAATACATTTGTACAACATACGCCATGATATGTTAGACCTATCACTATTTGTGCCACATTTTTTTGTCACTATCATGTTGAGTTTGAATTATATTATGACACATTCCTTCGGTTTGGTAAAAAAATTTGGTTGAATTGACCTCCTTCGACAAGTCGTGCTTTTATATCTGAAATTATATGTGAAAGAGATAGTCACGGGATTTTTTACAACAAAAGATGTGTTGATGGAAAGAAATGTGATCATTGTGGAAATCTAGATTTATTCCAAAATAAATATCTATTGATATTAACGATCAGTCATTGCCAAATATCATAGTTGATTGGAAGAGATATGAATATGTCACTTATTCCCACAATTCTACAAGTTCTTCAAACGCTCTTTCGAAAAGGATAGATTTACAAGAAGATAAAATCAGTGTTACAGAGTTTTTGAAGAAGTTTGATTTTTTTATATATAAATACATAAAACAATCACATAGAGCACAATGAAAAGACTTATAATTCAAACAATCACATGATGTTTTTCCATAGGGGACTATTTTTTATGTGGTTGATTTTAGAGAGAATTACACAGTTGAAGCACAAAAAGAAATATAGAGTGAATATTATCATTCTGACCAAGTTTCTATATTTGTCCATGTTCTATATAGACACCCTCAAGAAAATGTTGATGATATAGAAAGCACGAATGACAATTGACATGTGATCAAGGAATACCAATTCTATATCAACGATGACCACACACATGATACACATTATGTACAACGATGTTTTGATATTATTTATGGTTCATTGAAAACACATGGATTTGTAATGAATGAACATTGGATATGGTTAGATGCATGTGTAGGGAAATTTAAATCTTTACGATCATTCTTCTGGATATGTCGCCTTCATAAAAAAAAATATTAAACATCGTTGGATATTTTTTAAACTAGCCATGGAAAATGGGAGCATGATGGTGCTGGGGCATGTGTAAAACGAGCACTTCGAAGGTATCAAATAAACCATTATGTCGATCGATTTGTGTGTGTTGATCAAGTTGTTTAATGGTGTCGTTTAAATCTTAGCCATGATTACAATAAATAATCAAAAGATGTGTGCAAGTATGAACTTTGTTTTCAAAAAAAAATTATTGAACTTAGAATGACTTTAATATGTACATCTAGTAACATTTTACTCACATGTACATGTAAAATTGTTTATGTCGGAAATGTTTTTTTGGCATATTGGAATCCAAGATATAGACAGATCAATCCCATATGATGCTATCACTATTCATGGAACTCAAGATTTACACTCAATCAAAACAAAAGCCTTCCAAAATGTGTTTTCATTTGATAGTAAGAAGCTAACATGCTTTTGTCCTATTTGCATGGAGGACACAGAATCGATAGAGAATTGTGAAAACATCAATGGCAATTATGTTAAACCTTGGAAACTGAACAAAATTAATTTAAAAGGAAAAATGCCACTCAGAAGCTTTGAAGAGTTAAAATCAGAGTGCATTGCAAAAAACGTGCCCTCTATCCCAAAAACAAGAAATACATGAAAAAACGTGCTGATGACATCACAGGGAGATATGTCGAAAATATCCGATTGAAATTTGAGTAAAATCACAAGGAGATATGTCGAAAATACGAACAAAAAAATTAGTTTTTTTATGGTACCTATCCACAAATTTATATTAAAAAAATTGTTCAAGACCTATACGGTATTTCAAATTTAAAGCAATTTCATTGGCTAACACATGATGACATGGAATTTGAATTATTGTTAAAAGGCCCATTTTGAGTTGAAATTTCCTTTAATGCTAAGTTTCCTAGGTTCAGATGGAGACATAAATTTTGTAATAAGGGGCTATGAGATCCAAAAGGACTTTAGTTTACCATATTCACATCTAAATGGGTCACATAAATGATAGATTCTAAGAAAATGAGGTGGCATGGGTTCATGAAGATACTTGGAAGCTTGTGGATCCAAATTGAGCCCTTCCTCGACTTTCATTCAACCAACTTTGAGTGCAATGGTAGTTCTGAGAGAATGGACATGAGGTCAAATGGTCTTCACCCCGTAATCCCTCACCATATGTTTAGTAACCCGCGACGCTTCATAGAGACAGGAAACCTTGTTTATTTGTTGGAAGATGAGATTCAAATCATCCCGGAGGCCAGAGATGATGTTTACATGTGGGAAGAGGCGATGAGAATGGCTGGAGAGAACCAGGGAAATGAAAATGCACAAGCGCTGAAACACAACTCCAGGGAAATGTGTTGTTGTAGCAATTTCTCCAATTCGTTGTAGTTGTTGGCCTTTGATAATATCTTGTAGTTGTTAAATTTGATAATATCATGTTGATGAATGGTTTTGTGATGCTTTGTTCCATGAATATTACTAATTATTCTATATCTTTTTCCTTGGTAATGTTGGTGTCGATCTTCTTGTCTTTCTTGGCAACTTTCTTGGTAATGAGGGTATTGATATGGTTCACCTTTAATGGTTTTCCTTCATTCTACACACCCATAACATTAGTTTTTTTTTAGAGACGATGTAATCATCTTCCATGTGTCCTTTGTCTTTGATTATTCTATCCTTTGAGATAATATCATCGTATTTGAAATGTGCATACTCAAGCTAGAGCTCAACTTTTTTAATTATTTTTGAGTGAACTTCTTCAATCTTGTGTCCTTTCCCCTTTGGAAACAATAATATGACACCATCTATCAAATTCTTATCCCTTACTTACATCTAAATTACTTATTTAATTTTAACTTAACAATATTTATGGCTTCTTCACCTTTTTGCAATTTTTCTTTAAATGTTTTTTAAACATCCTCTTTGATTTAAAACTCGTGTAAAAACCTTTTCACATTCTTAACTTCATCAAGAAGTTATTGATTACACTTGAGCAACCTTTTTTATTTCTTCAATTTTTTTTTCAATTCTTCCCTTCGAATTCTTTCTTTCCTTGTGTTAATATATTAAACACCTTCATTTATTTCTCATTCAAAGATTGAGTTGCCATAGCAATCATTATACATTCGTTTCATCTCCTTTAAACTACAATCTTGTCATTTGGAAATACCTGCCCAAGCCTCTACACACTACAAAATATAGCATCATATCGACAACTTGTAGGTTTTCTAAGGCATACGTAAGGAAAAGATTTTAAAAGGTGCATAATCTAGAACTTTTGTTATTCATATTTTGTCAAGGTGATGACAAATTGTATCATTATTTTTATTTTTTTTACAAGAGATTGCATGACTCAAAGTTTAAATATGGTGTGAAAGAATTCATGGAGTGTATGGGTAAAATGTGTGGGAGGTGAGATATATATAAAGGGACAGACTATTAAAATGATGTGGGAGTGTGGCTATTAATTCTTATATATATTGTAATCTATGTTATAATAGTTTTGTTTTTATCGAGTGGCTCTTAATTGAAATTGTCTGGTCAGCTAGAATTGTAATTATATCTTTATAATTACAAAAATACAATTAAAATTCTTGCGAATCACATAATTTCAATTAAGAGCCACCGAATAAAAACAAAACTAATATATATATATATATATCAAGGATAGACCTAGATGTAGGATCATCTCATCTTATCTTGGGTATTTTGTAAATTTTATAAGGAGGTTTCACTCAAAGAGGCTTATTATTCTTATGTTTTCTTCATTCTTGAGGCATTGGATCACTCTCTCTTTCTTATTTTATGCTCTTTTGGGAATTTGGTGCATACCATTTGGGGTTAGAACTTGAACACTTCCAAAAAGATTCATCTTCGAATTTTTTCTATAACATTTTTTCAGGGGCATTTTAGACACATACAATTGGAGGGGAATTAGATGACATATTGAGATATATTTGATATTTATTTCAAGTCTTTCCTCATTACACATTTGGAGTTATACCCCATGGATGTTAGGGTCTCTAACTAAGTCGAAAAACTTGTCTAAAACATGCATTCTGGGTAAAAGTATTATATTTAAAAACATGCATTTTGGGAAAAAGTATTAAATTTAAAGCTTGATCTATCTAAATAGGACAATTCTTATTGGATTAGAAATAAAAAAAACATAGTGTTTGGGGTATGAATTTCATAATCAAATCTAACTTAATTGGACACATGGCAAGTTGTACAATTTTTTTCTTCTAAAAGGCACAAAAACAACAAGTTTTGGGAAAATCACCATAACTCTCTCTTGGAATGTTATAACTAGATGATCCCTATGGCAGTGTAGAAAATGCATACAAGCTTGTTGCAAGACTCAATGCCATACCCATAGGGGTCAAAATTACTTAGTTGGATAGTCGACTCACCAACAAGAAAGTCTCCAAGCTAGGGTTTTTAAACGTATGTTAACTTGAAATTGCACAACGTTTGATTGGAATATATAATTTGGGTGATTCAAATGTTGTGATAAAGAGGAATTAGAATAAATAAGGTAAATATCAGTGATATATAATGGCAAGTGGATGATTAAAAATTACTTCTCCCACTAAACCTCTTGAAAGCTCAACATGACTTAGGATAAAAATAAAGAAATGGGTCATTGGTTGTCCAATTTAGGGGCCAAATTGAACGAAGTGAATGAAAATTCAATAACACACACTCAACCAATAAACTGAAAAAATTATATAGAAAATAAGTTAATAAAATTGTTAGGGAGATGGCTAGTAAAGAGGATCTTGAAAAGATGGCCAGTAAAGAGGATATTGAAGATATGGAAAAGGGAATTTTGAAAGAGATGGGGAATACTTTTACTCATAATTCAACTCTAAAAGAAGAGGATAAAGAGAACAATACCGACTTGTCATAGTCACATACTAAGAAGACTGAAAAAAATGGAAAAATAGGTTCTAGTCCTTAACATATGAAGGTTGATCACATTATCATGGGTTCAACTCAAGACTATGGAAATACTTCATTCCTAAGGTTTATATGAGAAATTTTGATGGCAGTGATCCAATAACATGGATAATCCGCATGGAGCAATTCTTTAATCTACACCAAGTACCAACTTTACAAAAGGTATTGCATCCTTATACTTAGAACCTACTCAATTTGTCTAGTACCAATGGATTTTTGAAGATAAAAAAGGACTATATTGTATTTTGGTCTATATTTCTAGAAGAATTAATAGCACATTATGGGAATTTTAAAGTAACAATTTATTTACACAATTGAGAAATCTCAAGAAAAAAGGTCTAATTGTAGAGCATATTAAGTACTTTTAGAAGTTGAGTTTTAGAGTGAAGAAAATTCCTAAGGATAATTTGTTGGATCTCTTTATGGTAACCCTAAAGGAGAGAATTCAACATGAGGTACGTCTCTCTAAACCTAAATCAATAGAGAATTCTTTTAGTTTGAAAAGGAAAGTTGAAAGTAAAAATATGTGTAACATCTCCAAATTTCGTAGATAAAAAAATATATATACAAAAATCTAGCTGTCAAATAAATATAGGAAACAAATTCACACTACCATTGCATATAGCATTTAACTTGCGTTAGCGCTTCCTATATTTAACATGATCAATTAGTTTACGACATTTTTTAACTAAGTAACAACCGTTATAATGAACTAGTTTACTTGTTGTCAAGTCGTGAAAGGAAATTCGTGTTTATGTAGGGTCAATTATAGTTGGTGTACTTGTTGGTTATGTTTTAGAATATTTGTTAACCCTATTATGATGCTAGGAGGATGGGTTTATAGGTCTTACTTAGATCTGAATCTAACGCATAAAATACTTATTCATTTGCAAGTGCTTTGAGGAGGGGGTCTCGCCTTACTAGGGAAACCTCCAAAGGGTCTAGTCTAAGACACACAAAAAAGGACCCTAACTATACTATGAAAAAAAAAATGATTCTAAACACAAATTCTAAGATTACCTTGGAACAAGTAAGTATGCATAAAGTATATATGATGGTCTTTAAACAATGGTAAGGTAAGTATACATGATGGTATTTAAACAATGGTAAGGTGAAGAAAAATATGGTGGTGTTCAAAAATATATGGCATCGGTAAAATATTAAAATATTAGTGGCTTTAATGAATCCACATGAAGGCATATGGACTTGCAGCTGGAACACACTTTGTTGCCTCAAAAAACCCTAAGGGTTTAGTTTGCACTTGCATCGCGTTAATTTGCTTCTGCATGTAGAAACTCTGCCTTTGTATAGTGTATTTGAAAGGTGAAAGAGCTGAGGATCTTGGCTTCCTCTTGCCCTTCGACACATCCAACTTTGTAATTCACACCAGTAAGAAAGTAACAGGTTGGTTCCTTGGCCGACATCATTTATTTACCCTCGACGTTAGTTTTTTTATGGGTTGTCTGAACTAACCTCTTGGACATGATTTCTAACGTCAACATTTGCAAAGGTTAAGTTATTATGGGATGTGTTAATGGATTTCGTTGTTTAAACATATTACTTTACAAATCTAAATTTAACCTCTGCATTGTTGCTTGCAGGAGGTTTTGACCAGTGGTTGTTGTGTTGGAAGAAAATCCTATCTTGTTAAAGAAAGGAACCATCGTTTTGGTAAGACCTGTACCCCACACTCCTTGCTCCTTCTGATAGTATGTCTTGTGTCTCTATGGCTCCGTGGGTTTGTGACTCTATGGCCAGCATTTTCCTTGATTGGATTCATTCCTGCGTTTTCTTTTATTGAAATGGTAAACACTCTGGTGGTTCGACCCTATGGCATTTTTTAGTTGTTTAAAAAATATCCTTCAGACCGTGGAGTTGAAAGGGATTTCTATGTATTAAAAAACAATGTTTAGTTTTATTATGGGTTTGAGCTCTTACATGATTTTGTAAACAAAATGTTTAAGAATGAATAGAACCATTTTCGCTGGGTGTTTATAATTATGTAACTACCTTATGGCAATAATATGGATGTTGGTATTTACTTTGGTTATCTCACTTGTATTTTGTTTATTTCTCCGAACTTGTAATTTTGTTTTCTGTTATAAAATTCCCATGAGGGTTTTACTGTATTTTGTAAAATAATGAAATTAAGGTCATGAGGCCACTGCAATCTTGAAATCATTTAAGTAAATGCTACCATGTTTAGATATGAATTAACAATTCATTGATTGGATAAGTGATGAAGGTGTAAGGCTGTTGCAACTTTCATTTAAACAATATCAGTACTTACTCTGCTAGAAAAATTTATCTAGTTTATAATTCTTATGCAACGTTTAAGATTTGAATTTACTCCATGAATTGTTATGCGTTGTTTGTTACCTGTTTCACTATTAGTTACAATTCTTTTTACAAGTTATGTCCTAACATCAATCTGTCAACCTGATTAATCCATGAAATGGGAGTATTACATTTCCTACCATACAATATTTAAAAATGACTAAGTTTAGGTGAATCCAAATAGTGATTATTATACACAAACTTGACTAAGTGTAAATAATCTACCCATTTCCTTGGATGATCTCTAACATACATCCTTAAAATATCCTCTAGGACTTGATTTACTCTTTATGTTTGTCCATCCATTTGTGGATAATAAGCAATACTGGAATTTAATTTAGTATCTAGTCCTTTAAACAATGACTTCCAAAAATACCAGTAAACTTGGGATCTTTGTCATAATTTATTACCTTCAGAATTCCTTGCAATCAAAAAATTTTCTTCATAAATATGTCAATAAAGTTAGCATCCTTATAAGTAGTTTTAACAGGTATAAAATGTGCTTCCTTGCTTAGTTTGTCTACCACTACCATTATAGAATCATTTTGCTTCTGAATTTTAGGTAATCCAGTTATAAAATCGAGACTGATAATTTCCTATTTCCAATATGGAATTGGAAGTGGTTGCAAAAGACATGTTGGGTGTCGATGCTCATCTTTAACTTGCTGACATTCTATACACCTAGCTATATATTCAACAACTTCATTCTTCATATTAGGCCAGAAATAATCTTTTCTTAGCATTGTTATCATCTTTTGATACCCTGGATGTCCGGAATAAGGAATTTTATGTACTTCATTTAAAATCAGCAATTTAATTTATCGTATGTTAGGTACATATGGTCTGTTTTTATACCACATTAAGCCTTTTTCATTTAAACTAAAATCTGTTTTTACATTTTCAGTTTCATTTTCTGTTACTTTTTCTCTTAAATTTTGGTATTCCTTGTCCTCTTTGATCCCTTCTTCCAATTTATCATCTAATTTTGTTTTGTAGCTCCTAATGGCAGCTATAAAATTCATTCTTGCATTTCTGCTTAAGGCATCAACCGCTTTGTATTCCTTTCCTTTGATGTGTTTGATCTCGAAATCGTATTCACTAAGGAAAGTTAACCATCTAGGTTGCCTTGCGTTCATATTTTGTTGATCAAACAAATATTTTAAGCTTATGTTATCAGACATTTATAGAAATATTTTACCAATTAGATGACGGCACCACATTTTCAGAGCATGAATTATGGCAGCCAACTCTAAATTGTAAGTGGCATAATTGTTTTCATGTGTTTGTAGCTTTCTTGATCTGTAAGCTATTACATGGCCTTCTTGTGTTATTACTCCACCCAAACCTTCATTTCATGCATCAATGCACACAACAAAATCCTTGTTTGGATATGCTATTTTTAATATAGGTGCAGTAGTTAACAATTCCTTTAATTTATTAAAAAATTCTTCACACTTTAGATCCCATACAAATCTTTTCCATTTTTCTATAAGGATGTGTTGTTGCTGCAACCACTACCCAAGAAAATTGATGATTTTAGGGCCCCTCCTTAGTTTTTATCTTTTGATCTTGCTCAAATTTCTTTTTCCCCTTAAAAATTTGCTTTACGTGACTTATTTTTTTATTTCTCAATGAGTTTGAGAGGTTTTTGCATCAAGTCAAAACTTACCTTTTTCTGGATGTGTCGGAAGATTTTTTGGATTTTTTCTTACAAGGCAAAGAAAATTTGACTTCCAACCCGACATTTTCCAGCCGATTTCATGTTGTCTTTTTTCGAAGGTTTCAGCCTTTATTGGAGGTTTTTCGAGTTTCCAACCGACAATTGCGGGTATTTTCGAGTGTTGGAGCAGATACATTCGACTAAATTCTTCTTTTGAAGCTGACGGTTCTTCATCGGACCATTTCACCGAATTCTGGCCGACCGTTGCAGCTAAAATTTCCTTTCATCGCCAATGTGCTCGTCTCGGCTTAAGTTTTCATTGCTAATTAGATACTTCTTCGTGAGTTTGCCAAAGAGATTTTCGTTGGGAGTTCTCAACAAGCTTCTACGATAGTGTCGGTAGAATCTAATTATTCTTTTCAAAAAGAGCGGCAAACCTTATGGCTTGTAGCCGATCTGTCGTTGCTGAAGCCTTAAGATGAAGCATGCAGACACTATTTTGCAGTTGGATTTTAACGAAGCGAGCCGATAGCTACGATGGAATTGGGATGTACTAACCGATACTGTCGAGAAATTATTTTTGTCTCTCACCGATTCCGAATTGGAGGATTTTCCTAATGAACTTTACGCCAAACGACGTTTCTCTCGCACGTGCAATTTGGGTTTCACCCAGCAACCACATTTAATGCGTGATTATCAATTTTTATATATATATCCCGTGAGGCTTGTTTAATGGACTATTACTCTATTTTGGATGCGTGCAACTGTCCATTGCTTGTGGAATCCTATGGTCTATCTCACCCGCTCAATGCCCTTTCGACGTTTTCCAGGTAGGACTCTAACTTCTTCATTGAACTGTTTTGGTAAATGGGGTTTGGTGAAGACACATTTTGGGGTTTTCGTTATTTTCAAGGTTAGGGTTTTTGCATCTGCCATGGTTTTAAAGTCTGTCCCTTAGCCTCATAAGGCTTTGTTTGTTTTGAGTTAGTTGTCCCGGACTCCTTATTTCTTTAGACCTAATTTGCAACCAGCCATGGTTTTTACTTGCTCCCAACCATTTTTGTCTTGACTAATCAGACCTCAAACATGGATAGCTCAGACCCTTGGTGTGTTAATGATGAGACTAAGGTGGGTCTAGTTTTTCACCGGCCATTCCTTGCTTGGTTCGTGTTCATTTGCGGTGATAGGGTATTAGTGAGGCCCCGAGGTCAGTGGGTCGTCGTTTTCCTTTAAGTTTTCGGCCTATGGTTTTTTTCAGAAGGTATTTTGGCCCTTTGTGGCTGGCGTCATGGTTTCAGAATGTTTCAAAGTCGACCTAGATTTGTTTGAGTTACCACTGTTTCCTCTGGACTGTTTCTCATGGTTAATAAGGTTAATGAGAGGAGGTGTTGTACGGGGTTTAAAACTGAATCTGATGATTATTCTATGTCATGTTTTAGAACACTAGATGTTTTAGATTTGAGCTCCCAAATAAGTAGTTAGAACCCACGTGTGAGCCAGTGTTTATCATCCAGACTTGACCTTACCATATGTTTGGTGCTTGATGATATACAAAGTATTTCTACATCACGATGTCATTTCTCGATGGCTAAAGACGATTCAATAAAAGATATATTTTTTATTCTCCATGGGTGCAATCTTGTGTTGAAAGGAAAATGATTTTTTAGCTAGGATTTCTTGTATGTCTTGCAATTTTATAGTGGTTTCACATTTTCCTATTTATATGAATGCATGTAGTTTTTTAATCGCAGAAACACTAAGTTGTTTCTTGATATGATTTTGTCACAACCTTAGTTTCCCCACAACACCAGGCCAAAGAAAGGAAAGAAGAAATCTAAGGCTACTGAGGAGGAGTCAGATTTGGAAATCAGGCCTAGGATAGAGATAATTTATGAAGATACCAAAGCATTCATTGAAGTTGAACCAGAGTTCAAATGGGGACAGATATATCCCATGATCAAAGATCAGAAGGTCCCAGATGCAGGATTGGAGGATATTCCCCTATATGAAAACATATTGAGATTTGGGATCATGAAGGTATCCATGTGACCGGAACTTTTCCCTTCTGCTGAGGTGATCGACTGGATTTTACCTAAATCTAACGGAAATTCTATGGTCATGTATAACGTCGAAGGAAAACATTTTTCCTCTTTCAATCCTACGCACCTAGCCAAAGCTTGCAATCTACCAGTCCTAGAAATCAACATGATGGCTGACTAGATAAATAGTCTGAGTTTATACTATATCAAATGCGCAAATTCGATGATGATAGTGGGAAATCCATTTCGACAGAAATCCTTTGGAGAATATGAAACTACCAGGTTGTGCACTCCTCATATACTTGTAGTCCTGATGCTCAATAGAATATTCACCAAGGCCAATGGGAAGTTCCATAAGAAAGGATGGATCCCACTAATGTATCATGTGACTATGAAAGGCACTATCTTCAACTAGGAAGACATTGTTTCCAATAGTTTGTCTTCCTATATAGGTGCTACAATAAGAGGACTACTCCAAATAAAATCAGAGTTCTATATGGGATAATATCTAATTGATTGCATCTTGTGCCTGTACCCATTCTTGACACATAATTGTAGTTGGAATGAGGCCAAGACACCCATTTAAACTGCATATCATATTTTATGGGCTCATAAGTATCACAAATTTTACAAGCTTATATGTGAGGAACTTCTTATGCCACCTTACCAGTTGATATTCCTTGAAGAGTGCAAGTGTATGTCTAAGGGTGCACTTGAAATTATAAGTGAATATGGGGATTATTTTTTCTCCAAAGAAGGAACATATTTGAGGATGTACGGAGGGACTAGAGCCCCATCACTACTTCCTAAGTATGTCACTGATTACATCATGCATAAGGAAACAATAAGACATCTTTTTCTAGACGGATTCATGAATTTTTTGTTTGGCATGAAGAAGGAGGTCTACCCACCAATGCCTTTCTATGTTGGAAGCTACAAGTTTTCAAAAGTGAAGAGCGGACCATATTTTGTGAAGGACTTAGAAAATTTCCACTTCGATGAGAAGAGTTTTTGTAGGAATGATTCCCAGGGTAAGCTTGCTGCGCATTATGCACTTGTAAAGGTAAATTTTGAATACTCTGATCACTGTGACAAAGATGAAGAAATTTTCAAAAATGCAAGCAATATGACGACTTTGAATTAGCGGTTCAGGCAAGAGAATACAACAACACAGGGAAAATGCAGCAATAGTATCACTACTGAGTAGTAGAAACTGAAAGAAGAAGCTGCCAGGAAGAAGGAAGAAGAGGACCGAGGATTAGTGGAAGAAGCAATAAATTAGTAGTTGAGGAGGACCAAATGAAAAGGGAAGAAGAAGAACAAAGACAAATAAAATAAGAACAAAGGAAAAGGGAAGCAGAGGAGAGGATGCAAAAAGAATCAACTGATAGAGCAAGAGAAGAGGAAGAGAAGGAAGCTAAGGAACTGAGAAGAAAAGAAAAAGAGGAAAAATATAGGGAGAATTAGGAATAGGATGCTGCCTAGGATAATCCATAAGATCCTCGTTCTACCTCAGGAGACGTAATAATAGGAGGTTACCTCCATCTTGCAGAGTTAGGGTTAGTCCCCTTCACTTCATCCAAGCAAGAGGCAGTTGCATGCCTAGATAAGGTTGTTTTCGACCCTAAACAGAAATCCATCGTTCGGAGGTCCGAAAAGAAGTTATAGGTGGGTACCCAACTAGAGGTAACCATAATTACTAAAATATATGTCATGAAAAGCACTAATGAAGATCCACAAATGATGGCCTCAATTGGCGTTGCAACTGCTCAAGCAAATGCTTATAATGTGGACATATTGAAATAAAATGTAGAGCAATAAAAGGAAAAGATGGTGAGAGTGAAGGATACTTTGATGAAAGAAAGAGAAGATGGACGAGAAATGAAGAGAAAACATGAGACCACCCTTTCAAAGTTTGAGAGGCTTCAAGAGGCTTGCCAGGTTTTAGAATCAGAAAAGGAGGCCTTGGTACTTTCAAATATCATCATTGATAGAGAAAAGAAAGACCTGGAAAATAACGTTTTAGAACTAGAAGTTCAGAAGGCTACTACTAATAGACAAGAAGAATAGTTAAATGCCTGAGTGGAAGAGTTGGAAGAACATAATAGTTCTTTGGAAACATAGCTCAAGGAAGAAAATGAACGACAAGTTGATATTAACCCTCTCTGAGAGCAAGCCTTCCTGATCAAAAGGAAAATATATCAGGTGCAGCTAAAGCTTGCAGAAGAAGTTTATAAGATTAAACAGGCTAAAACAAGACTACAGGAAATCTCAGCAATCTTAACTGATTTCAAAACAAGGACACTAGAAGTTGCAGAAATTCTTTAGGGTCAATTGACATGGATAGAAACCAATGCAACATTTCTGAAGTAGTTTCCATAGAATACTACCGAGAACCTGAATATAGAATTCGAACTCATGGATTTCAGCAGTAAGGCCACTATAATATTAACTGTTGGGGTCGGGAAAAATTTGGAGAAGTGTATGGATTTTTATAAGAGGGTGCTCACAACACATAATAAATGTCAAACCTCTGGGGGGGAAATAATCCAGGAGTACCTTGAGCATGAGGAACATTTGAAATACCTCCAAGATAGATTGCAGGAGGACGAGCCTAGCATACAACGAGTTAAAGGCATTATTGAGAAAGTGATAAAGAGTTTGGTTGCACAATTTGGGATCAGTAATTTCCTTATATAAGACCATCTTAGGGTAACTCCACCCAAAACAGTAGAGATAGAGTCACAACTAGCCATACATGAAGTAACAGTCAGATTGTTGGAGCCTATGGACTTCAAGACCATCATTGCAGAAGCTGTTGCATGGAAAGAATTCATTGGAGGGTCAGCCGAGCCCTCCTATGTTTTTTCCTTTGTACATGTGGCACCTTTTGTAATGTATCTTATTTTATTTCTATTTTCCTAGTGTGAGTCACTAGAAGACGAATTTTGTACATCGAAGAGTTAAGGAAACCCAAAGAGAAGGAGCAACCTAAGAGTCATTTGTAAAACATATAAGTAGGGATAGAATAGAGATTAATGGGACTTTTTCTAGCGTATCTATGCAGAAGCTATTTGTATGAGAAATACTTCTTAAATGAATAAAGAGAACCAAATTTTGCTGGAGAAAGTAATGTATGAGTTTCCAAATGGATTGTCTGGATTACTAAATGATGAAATACCTCTGTTTTATTCTGCTATACAACTGTGAGATCGTCCTAACTTGCTGAAATGTTTCTGCAATTTCTGAATGATTTTTGTTTTTTTCTGTTAGGAATCCTGTGCATGGAATGAGTAATGAATGTTTTCACATGACAGAGCTATATTTGTTTATATTTTCCTCCTGTATTTATGTTTGAAGAATTTGAATAGCTACATGTAGGGTTCCACATGCAATAGTACAGTAAATTACTCATATTAATTTTAATCTCTGCTCCCTTGGGGATAGGTAGGATAGTTTAGTTATTTTTTTCTTTAGGTGATTGAGGAACAATTGATTCATGTAAGGTGAGAGGTAAGACCTTGCGTAACTCACTTGTGGCTAACTACTTGGGAGGTTCTTGTTTTGGAAATCACATGTATTTAGTGTAGGCACTTGCATTTCATCCCTTAATATATAAAAAACATAAACTGTGGACTAGGCCGCAACTAGTAGAACTAATTTAAAACATTCTTTTAATTCTATGGTAGTCGAGCTGCTAACTGGATGAATTCACCATAGCAAACACTAAACTATCTAATTGGGAATAGTTATTGGGGATAATCCCTACTATCGGTACTTGGTATTTTCTGAAACTAAGTTTTTAAAGGATTCATTTTTTAAGAAAGGCTAGGATCTGATGAAGAAGGTCCAGAACACCTCTACCATGTTCCATTTGAAGAAGTTAACCATTTGAGGAGACATACAAGGTCTCACGGAAAGAATCTTGGAGGATTGAAGATAATCGCTGAATAGCCAAGACGATGGGATTCCAGGAGAGTACCTATTTACACTGAATATTTGATCCTCGTGGGAAATTTGGAAGAGTTGGTAAACTTGTCCATACAAGAGATTGTTCAACCACTTGATTAGTTGGGACTTGATTCCCTGGTTTTCCAATCTCCATTTCAGACACCTGTTCAGTCTCCACCACAAACTCCTCGAATCATGGTTAGAAATGTAAATGCTAATCAACCTGTGAATCCTAATCCACCACCATCTTGGAGAGCCAAAACACCACTCAACCTAACTGCTCCTTTGCATGCTTTGCCTCAAAATGCTGAAAAGGTATTACCTAAGTTCGATCCTGAAAAAGACATTTCAGTGGATGACCACCTGCAAAGTTTTTATTTGGATTTGGAACTTTTATCCGTGGAGCATAAAGATGTGGTATGCAAATTGTTTCCATATACCTTTGAAGCTAAGGCCACTACTTGGTATTTCAATTTACAAGAAAATTCGATGCTAGACTGGGACACTTTTGTAAGGTTGTTTAAGGGAAAGTTTGGTAGTCGACGAACCACTGCCACTCTCATGAAACAATTGTTAGCTCTGAGGATGGATAAGAAAGAAAAAGTGCAAGATTTTAATAAGAGGTTTGTTGCTCATTTGAATAATTTTAGTGCTACGATAAAACCTGCTGAAGAAACTTTAATAGAATACTACACTTCAACACTTTGTCCCAGCATAACAATGTTTGTTTAGAGGTCAATAAAGCCTTCTTTGGTAGAAACCTATGAGGAAACAAATAAAGTAGAAGCTGGACTTGACAGCATAAAAAAACACACTACAAAACCAGAGGTAAGGACTCTTAGTTGTAAGAAACCGTTGTTGTTAACCAGACCTAAAGATGAACATTCAAGTGAATTGGAAAACATGGTTAAAATGGTAAAAAAGTTATCAAACAAGATTGTCGATCTAGAAAAGGATAAAGAAGCCATTTCATCCAAGAAATAGTTCAGACCTTATTTCAAAAAATGAGAGGAAAGTGGAACATCTCAACCACCAATACATAATTATTCTGTTTTGAATTTTACTGAAGTAGGAATGGATCATTTCTGTACTTTTCATCAAGAACCTCATTCTAGAAAGAGTTTCCCACAATGGATTAATCTAGTTATGAATCAAATATTAGACACTCAAATAACATCGCTTGAGGTGGAAGAAGAGAAAATGAATGAACCAGAAGAATCACATGAAACAATGATAGTCTTATGGGACTGTGCACCTACACTAGGGTTATATGAAGAGGAACCTACCGAAGAAATTCAACTTTCAATAGTTAATGTTACAACCCGAAGGAAAGGACAAATCATGGATGAAATCTTATTACTGCCTAAGATTAAGAAGATACAATAAAGGATGAAGAAGATTAGCAGTAATACCCAAATACCACCTAAGTCTGATTTGGTCACCACAAAAGATAAAGTTACACCTTACAAACATAGACATTAGTACCAGTTATTATTTTCCATTATTAATCAAATACATCTATACATTCATACACATCGACAGTTTTTTAGATTGATTCACTACTATAGAACCAAAGACTAACATCACAACACTCACCAGTTTTGTCTCTTCATAATACCATGTTTGCTTTCTAAACAGTTTCCAATTGAACACAACGGAATTGGAATAACTTCTTCGTAGTTCATATGCTCTTCTATTGGTAATAACATAATTAAGTTCATATATTCACAAACTATAATTTTAATGTCAAATAATATTTTATATCCTTTTTTCATGTTTCATCTATATGTTTGAGAGGATAATAATACTCTAAAATAATCTCACACCATGATAATATTTTCTTCACAAGGTATTAATCCCTTTTTTTGTTATAACAAAATATTAAACTAAAGGGTGCAAGACCACTTTATTCTCCAAGTAAGTTCCCACATATCATTATTTAAATGTATGCATGCAGTGAGAGATTCTATCACAGGATTACTAAACACACACACACAGGTAGATATTCACTCTTCATACATGATTAGTTAATACCAATCTCACATTATATTAATCTTATTCTTCATCATCTTAGTCTCATGCAACATATAACTAACTCAACTTGGGAATAAACAAATTAGGAACAATCCTTTAAGATCAACAAATAGTTTACTTGTATACAAAGAATAATATATAGTAAATTATGTAGAAGTGCAAATCATTTTAAGGTGGAATTTCAAACCCAATACTTCACCTAGTGATTCTTGCATAATCAATCATTTTTAACATTTTCACTTAAAACATAAACTTACACAATATGAATAAGATATTATTTAATGGAATCATTTATAAATTAAACACCATTATATATCATAAATACCAAAAGCTAAGATAAACCACATAAGGTGCAAACATAAGGGAGACACCATTACACCAAAATATGGGTTAAGCCCACCAATAATTGTCAATTTCTTTATTGTTGATCCAAGAAGGAAAGAGCACAATCTACAATGCATTTGCTGCAATTTATTCTCCACTTTCTCAATCTATATATACTAAATAATATACAACCCTAAAAAAATTAAAAAAGATGGAGTTTATAAAGAGCTAAAAATTTAGTCTATAGTTACCCAATTTGTTTCTTATGAATGTTCAACCCTAAAGTTCATGATGTTAAGAATTATACTCTTCATCTATAAATTAATCTTACAAATATAAAATTACATAAAAAAATTAATTTCATAAATAATAAATTCTACTTGAAAATAGTATTTTTATAAATAATAATAAAAATGTATGAAAAAAACATAATTATAAGGATTCATAATTCTTGAGATGTAAATTTAATTAAAATAAAAAAGCCAAAATCTAATATTAATTGTAAGACCATTGTAACATCAATTGTAATCAAAATCTAAAGCCAAAATCTAACATCAATTGTAAAATCTATTAAATTATATATATATAAAAGTGTAATGAATTATATTAAAAAAAAATACGTTTGTAAAGATTAATTTTAACCTTTTCAAAAAATGAAGTAAACAGATTTTTTTTTTATAAATATTTAAATAAATAGAAATTCTAAAGATTTGAGGATAAAAAAATCCGATCAGGACACAATACAAAATATTAACAACCTAACATCTAAAAATTTATGAAAGTAATAATACCAGCAAAAACATAAATATATCAGATCCGATAACAACGTGTACAGCTCTACAAGGAACTGCTCTGACTGAAAAAACAAGGAACTGCTCCTCTCTGCATCAGTGCCATCCTTTGTTTTGTTTAACAGCAAAAATCGTTCCAACTCTATCAGTCGGAACTTCGAAGTTTCACCTTAAACCAATTACTTAACTACAACCCAAAATGGCAAAACATTTATAATACTGCCAATTTTACAAGAATCCTTAACCCAAGAAGTTCTGCACTGTTTGACAAAATACTGAACATCATACTGTAACATATCATTACTATTACATGGCAAAATACGAATGGCTCTATAGAAATATAGACATCGAAAAACGCTTTAAGTTCTTACTTGAGAATTTTGAGGTTTTCACTTTTTGGATTTCTTCTTTCTTCGCCCTCGCTTTCGTTTTTGCTCTTCATGCATATTGTTTGGCCTTCCATTGGCCTGCAGATCTTTTGGTTTTTCAATTTCATGCGCGCTGTCTGGTTTTGTTGGATTTACATGCCCATTCTCTCTAATTGCTGCATCTTCTTGCACACTATTTTCGTTTTCATTCCCATTCTCTGTAATTCCATCTTCTTGCAGAATGTTTGGGTTTTCATTTCCATGCACATGTGCCTGCAAATGCTCACGTTCTGAAACCATTGTAAATTTGTATTCGTTCAACTCAGTTACGTTTTCCTTCTCCACGCACTTTTTTGCCTTGGCAAGGTCTGAAAGTTGATAGTGTGAATCAACTAACTCACAATCTTTTTCCACTGCCATGGCCCTCCACGATTCAAGTTCTTTCTTGACAAAATCCAATGCCCTTTCCAACTCCCCTATTCTGCCCTCAAGATGCACCTGTTCTTCTTCTGAAACCCTTTTTCTTCTCTCTATTTCAGAGTTTTTCTCTTCAAGTAACAGCTTTTCCTCTGCAGTGGACGAAAGTTTATCTTGTAAATCAGCTAACTGGATGACCATGTCAGAAAGTTCACACTACAGATCACAGATTCGGCCGTCTTTTCCCACTGCAACACTTAAAAGTTATCTTTGTAACATAGCTATTTGTTCTTGTTGTTCACCCTTTGAAGCAGAACCCTTTAGTTCTTCAAGAGCAGACTTCTTTGACAGTAGAGTTTCTTCAAGTTCCTTATTTGTGGAGAACTGTAACATCAAGTTTTGATGTAAACTCTCTTTTTCTTCTTTGAGCTGGCGGGAATCATTTATGTCTTCTTTCATTTTAGCTAGCTGAACAACCACTTCGTCATATGCTGACTTTGCTGATGCCAACTCAGTCTGCAATCCCAGTGACTGGCTTTCTAGGTACAACAATCTCTCATCACTCTCCAGACATTTTGCTGAAATTTCTCGAGATCTCTTTGTTTCCTCATTGAGATTATGAACAACTAAAGTTGTGTCATTGCCAATAGAAGCATTCTCTCTTTGCAATGCTAAAATCATTTTTTTAATTTTCTCCATTAATTTTCAAGATGTCCAAGTGCTTCCCCTCCAACTCTGTATATTTATGGGCAAACTCTCCACAGAGTGATTCAAATTTAGTCCTCTGTTCTTCCTTTTCCTCTATCTGCTTCTTAAGTCTAGCATTTTCTACAAGAAAATCTTCAATTCTTTGATTCTGCATTCCAAGCAAACACCGGGCACCGTCAAACTCCCTATGTAGCATTTCATTCTGTTCATGAAAAGAATTTTCTGTTACCTTGTACTGCCAAGCTGAATCTGAATGTTCTTCGTTGTTCAGCTTCCGTTGAAGGCCATTAATTATATCCTTTCTTATGTCTTTCTCAGCTTCCTTGCAGTTGTCTTCCATTTTCTTTCCAGCTTCGCTTTCTTCTTTTAAGTTCTGTGTTTCTGTGATAAGAACTTCATTCTGTCCAGCATTTTGGATAACATATCATCTTTTTCGGTCATGGATATTTTATCATCTTTATCTTTTCCCAGGGAGGAATAAGCCTTCGCAGCTTCACGATTTTCTAACAGTAAATTTTTTCTCTCCCTTTTCGATTTTCCCATCTTGTTGAACAGCTACAACCGCCAGCCAAAGGCAGCAAAAAAAAATTGTTCTGCTTTTCTAACTGATCGTAAATCTTCAAACAGAAAAACAATGGTTTCCATATTCTATTAACAACGGCTTCAACGAAGGATCGAACAACGACAATTTGAGAACTTGGGAATTTAAAAAATTAGGAAATTCTAAGTTTAACATTCATAACAGTGACATTTGCAAAACAACTCAAAACTAAGTCGATTTTTCTGAATCTGTCAAAAGAAAATGGCGAGAAAACAGAAGTTTTTAGATAAATACCTCCCTTGCGAGATAATGCAGAACTGAAAGAATTTTCTACTCAGAAATTGCGAGTCAAATCTGGTGAGCAGCCTTTTCAATTTGCGATCCCTCCACCAAAAAGTGCAAATTCCGTTAATTCTACAGAGTTTCTATCGTGAAAGCTTCACCCTGTCTCCTGTCATACAAGGGAGGAAATGACTTCTAAATAAATCGTGATTTGTATAGCAATGGGCCGGTGTAGGTCTATAAATAATCGACCGTTCATGGCCCGTTAATTATGTTTGGTAGGGCTAACATGGACATGATTGAAGGTCTTGCGGACCCTTGTGGCTTTGGTTCCCACAACTCTATCAACCTTGGTGGGCTTCATATTTCATATTGGTTATCTATAACTTCCACCCTATATATATATGTATGGGCTTTTAGTGTGTAAAAAGACTATTTAAATTATTTTAAAGGAAAAATGAAGTATTTAACTAAATGTCAATATTACATATTGGATATCTATCACGTCCACCTTAATATATGTGGTTTTAGTTTTAGTGTGTAAAAAGATTATTTGGTGATGTTATGGTAGAATATTTAATAAAATGAAAATTAATATATATAAAAATGTTATTGTTCAAATTTTTCAAGAAAAAAAATGAAGCATTCAACTATATATTAATAGTTGAATTAGAAAAAGTTATAAGAAAAGAAGAAGATGTAGCATATTTATTTTTCAAGTGGGTCTAGCTTTGGTCATTAAGGTCTTTAAGAGGTTGGTATCCTCTTTACCTAGGTTTAGATATTGCTTGTGACATACTTTTCCTTTGTGGCTTAAGTAGTGCAAGCAAGGTAGCAACTACATCTCACTTTCACTTAAGTGCTTGAGTGTAGAAGAAGATGTTCAACACATTTTTTATACTAGTATGTTCGCTTGACTAGTTGAAATATTTGAGCTTGATGCATGTGGTCTTCAGAGCGATCCCCCAAGAAGGTTTTCTTTGTTAGGTGCCCCACTCAATTTGGTCATACAAATAACTAGATAAAATATTTATTATTTATCCAATATTCTCCCATTTAGGTCAACCATGTGAATTGTCACATGTACCTAGATAATATGCCTCTAGCACACATGTCATTAGAGTAACACTACCATTTTGTTTCTCACTTCTAGTTTTTGTTGAGTTGCATTAGTTCTAGCAACTTCAATTACCCTAGTATCTCATCTAACAAGACAAGCTCCAATGGTTGAAGGAGTTCATGTAAAAGACCCAAAACTTGTAGTCAATTATGCCATGGAAGGTCAAATAACAGTTGAATCAAATAGGAATGTTGATTTTCCACTTGACAATCCTATAGAGTAGTCATTTGATCCACAATTCCCTAAAATTTTCAATGGATCATTATTCGATAAGTGAGAAGAAGAATTTAACAAAATAATACTTGAGGTCTTATCATCAAATATAACATCTAATTTTCATATATTCTCCTATTTGATAGGGAAAAATAATATGTAGGCCGTTAACTATTTAGGATATCCCATCATGATAAAGGCATGAGTCTTTGCATCTTCCTTCTCCCTTTTGTCCTCTTGAATGTGAGCTCATCCAATGGAACCAAAAGTTCCAAGGAATTCAAGCGAGGGTTTCCTTCCATGCCACTTTTTTTAATTCAATTCATGTCCAACACATGTTTAGTTAGAACCGTACTTATTATATAGTTTTCCTAGTAAACAACTTTTTCCCAAAAAAACCAACAAACCTTTCGTGTGAAACATGAAATGTGCCATTTTGACCAAAATGATATTCTTCCATTGAAAAGTACCATTCTACTTCTAGGAGAGATGATTATGTTATAAGTACCTGCCAAATCCCTTGTTTTCATAATGTCCTCCATTATCATATCATTAACATTTCATAGATTGATCGCAAGGAGACTCTGATCACCCACAAAAATGTTTGAGTTGTGGGAAGAATTTTTCTGGGGAAATGGAGACCATCATACCTAATAGTTATATGGAGATTATTAGTTTGTTGGCCATCTATTTTTTCTTCAATAATTATATTTTATATTTATATTGTGTCTGAAGTTTCTACACTTAATAACACACTTGGGTCACTAGGTGATGCAGTACTGTCAGTATATACCACTGGTGTTGTAATTGCAATGGCTTGCTCCATTAGTGTACCACACACTCAAGTATGGTGGAGTGAGATGTCCAATAATTAAAATGATCCCTTCTTGCAATTTTTTTCATATGTTTGAATATGATTTTTGTTTGTTAATAATGTTTTCCTTCATTTTATGTTTCTATATGTTGTGGTACCATATATTGAGGAACCTTGTCTGCCCAGGGTGGATGCATCAACACCTTCTAAGGTATCATGTGTGAGGTTAATCTTGTTGAAATTTGATTTTTGTTAAATCTTATTAAATGGTTAACTAATTAACAAAATTAAGTGTGCATGCAGGTGGCCTCATTCTCTTATAGGTTGACAATATCACCATCACATATTCCACCATTTCCAACTTTTCTCCCATCATATGTCCTAAAAGGATCAGTAATTCCAACCCTTGGCTATTTTTCCCCAACTCCTAGGATACCATTTTCACCTCTCATCATACTTCCAGGTACATTACCACCCATACTACATCCCATGGGGCACTATCATTTCCCATCCCCACCTCCTTTTCCACTTCATGCACCTCTTCAACAACCACGAATATTCACCATCTCTACTACTTTGATCTCACCGCCCCATTCTCATGTACCTTCCCCCCATCATTATCTCATGATGATACCATAGGAGATGTGGTACGAGAGACCCAGGAAGAGAAGTGCGTGAAACCAATTGATCCACCTAATACTAAATATCCATCTTTTCCTGAAGTTTTCACGCTGAGATCATTCATTAAAGAGTTGTTTAGGTATAATGAATGGAACTTTTTTTAGGCAATTTTGCTTAAATTTCATGTTTAAATTCTATTAACCATTATAGTGTGAGAGATTGGGTTCATGGAGGAGAGGAACACCCTCTTGGTTGACTGTATCTTATTTGATGAGTTTATTTGGCTTGAATTGTAAAGTTTCAATTTCTATACTTGTGTTAATTTATGGTGAAAAAGTCTTGTTATTATGTTGTTTCTTTGTCCAGTCTCTAGAGAGAAGAAGCACACCAAAATGGAGAAAGGCCCCATCTTCTAGTTTTGTTAGAAAGAGAAAGAATTATTTCAATGATGCAATTCATAGTGGTGAGGGTGGTAGATGTCAGTGGGATCCATTTTGTATCTAGGGGCACCACATGCTAGTCTTCCATGTTTGGGAACAAGATGTCATTTTGTAAAAAATATGTGTGTGTATGTGTATTCCATGGAATTACCTTCATGGATTTATGTGTTTGTTTATTTATTTTTTTATGAATTATTATGATGAATGTTGTAGTTAGAAAAATTACTCTTTGTGTTCTTTTAAGCCGTTTATGCTTAAGGGAGACGAGACCATGTTTTTTTATGAGAGAATTAATGATAGATAACTTGGGTATTAAAGTTGATATATGCTCCCCTAAATCATGTTCCATCATATCACAATTTTCTGCCAAAATTTATTTGCATTCCTTACACCCATCATCAAAGACTGAGGTCATATTTAACATTTTTAACCATTTGTTAGTCTTCTTTTGTGGGTTGTATTGAAAGTGATTTCTCATGTGTCCCTATTTTTTCCTTACTAATTAATGTTGGGACTACACAATGTGGTTTTTTCTATAACCCTATTGGATTTATTCGAATATTTGTTAGTAGACTTGTTGAAATTTCACTACTAGTCGCATTAGTTACTATGAAGATTGGTGTAACTATTTAGCATGTGTTTATGTTCAATATTTTCAACAAGCCCATTTGCATATCTAAGTGTATTAACCACAAAGAATCCAATATTTTCATTCATATACTATTTTATTTCACTATGGTTCTTTGGAACATGGTTAGTGTCTTTCACTTTGATGTCCAAATGATACATGAGTAAGTGGAAATCATTGATCTAGTCATCCATTATCTAATCATAGTGTTAGCATAGTTACTACTACCCATGCAATAATCCTCTTGATTCCTCAATGGATATAATTGTTATAGATTTCATGCATGATTTTTCCCCACATAGTGAGGAATTCATAACCCTCTTACAACACATTTTCCTTAGAAGTTACATGCATCTTCATAATCACAATACTTACCTTCTCAACATCATTTAGTTTATCATCCTCAACTAATATTTATATTTCACTAAACCACTTGTCAAGTACCTTATCCTCAATCTTTTGCTTGAAAATGGGGTTGGTATGGTTGATATTCCCCTTGAAGGGGGTTTTCCCCAAATGGGATATATTTATTCTAAATGGTTTTTTTGGGAACAATTTTTTGGAATATGTATGTAAACTAATTGGCATCATCGTCATCATCTATACCATCATCACCTTCATCTTTATCATAAACATCATGTTCATCATCCTTGTCATCCCCATCATCGTCGTCCTCACCATATAAGTTATCATCCTCATCATTAGCATTACCATCATGATTTTCATTATCGTCATCATGATTTTGTTCATCATCATTTTTTCCATCACCATTATTACAAGCACAAATAACACCAGCACCACCATCATAATATTCAATGTCGCCAGTACTTCCATTTTCATCATCATTGTAATCATCATATTCCTCCTCATCATCATTACCATTTCCACTTCATTATCTTCATTCTCACCATTCATGTCATCCTTTCCATCATCATCTTCATCATCAACTTCATGATTATCTCCATTGTCATCATCATCATATTCATCATCATCATTGTCATATTCATCACCAACATCATCTTCATCATCCTTGCCATCCCCGTCATCATCATACTCACCATATTTATCATCCTCAACATTAGCATCACCATCATTATTGTCATTATAATCATCATGTCGCCATCACTACAATGCGTCTTTATACAAATCAAGGATCACAATTAAATGACGTGATCTATCAATCCGTTCATTAATAAATAACAAATTACTAACTAAGTTACCAAACTATTTAGTTTTTACAAGTCATCTCTCTCTGGAATACTTTGTCCACAAAGTATTGGTAGGATGGGTGGCGCGAATGAAAATATTCATTATCCCATGTAGCTTCATCATCTGGTAAGTTTCTCCACTTGATAAGGTATTCATTGACTAATCTGGAGGGAAATGTTCTGGTCTTAATTTCCAAAATGCATTTTGGTTCTAGCACTAATTTTCCTTCATCATCTAACATAGGCAATTCGGTTTGTATGTGAGTGGTTGCGCCCACTTTCTTATTTAGGCATGAAACATGGAAAATGCCATGTATTTTTCCTTTATTTGGGATTTTTAGAGCATAGGCCACTTGTCCCACTTGATATGGTCCATAGAAACTGGGAACAAGTTTATGATTTTTGGAATTTTTTAGTGAAGTTTGTTTGTACCTTTGAAGGCGAACAAACACCCAATCACCCACTTCAAATTCTTGATTGGTTATTTTTGGGTCTTCTTTTTGTTTCATGCGTTTTTTTGCTTGTTCAATATGGCTCTTCAAAATGTGGATGACCTCATTGAATGTCACTAGGTAATTCTAGAATAATGTAACTTCAGAAGATATTCTAGATGTATTGTATTCCTCCTTCCGGATATGAGTTTGGTGTTGTTAGAATCATTGAAGGATGTAATGTAAACCTATGAATGTAATTAGGGTCATTAGTACTCAAGTGTCAGTATAATTAATTCTATTTGTGATTTCTAGTTGGCTAAGTCAGCCCTGAAATCTAGTGAAGTCGACCCCACCAAGTTAAAGGTCAAGTCAATAGAAGAATATAAATAGGGAGGTGATCCCTTCATTTTTACTCACTCACTCAAGCAATTTTGCAAGAGAGAGAAGAATTAGTGCGTCGGTAAGAAGTTAGAAGTAGTTGTTTGAGTTTTATACTGCTTTGATCGAGATCTATACTGAGGAAGTTTTGCAGGGTTTTCTCCGTTGTGGTTTCCCCGAGGAAAATATTTTTGTTCTTGTGTTCTTATTTTTTCTATGCATGTTGTTCTTTCAGTGATCTTCTAGTAATTTTTTTAAGATATCATCTAAGCAAATTGATAAAACTTAACATTTTATCAGAGCCACCCTGAAAGGAAGCACTGGAAAGATAAGGTTTTCCATTATGAACAAATACCTCGACAGATCAGACAAGAAAGAGGGATCTCTCAACTTGCCCTTGAAGATCGCATATTTCTTTGAAGAAAGATCCATAATCCAAGAAGTTTCAATTTTTGTCCAGTTACTGCTACCGGGACAAACTAGGGTTTCAATTTTTCTGAGACTCCATCATCAATCTCAAGAAAAACAAGTTACAGTCTACCTTGGCTCAGGGAGGAACATATTTTCCACCTCTCAACCCTATTAGGGTTTCCAGTTGAGAAATTAGGGTTTCTATATCAAACCCTAGGTTAACCAGAAGGAGGTTAGCCAGAAACTATTTTCTTCAAGTAAGTACTCTTCCTCCTTGTTCCATTTGAAGTTCTCATTCTGTTGAAGATGACTAAGAACATCAAGCTAGATGAAAAGCTCGAAGGAGCTGAAAACTCCAGACCATGGAAGTATAATATCATGTTCATCCTATAAGAGAGTGATCTAGACAAGCTTGTGAAGGAGGAAGTGAAAGAACTAGAAGAGGAGGAGGTTAAGTCCAAGAATAAGAAGGATATGATCATAGCCAAAAGGATCATACCTGACTCCATCAAGGATTACTTGATTCCTCAAGTATCATCAAAAGAAACTCCAAAGAAATGTTTGATGCTCTCTCTAGTCTATTTGAAGGGAGAAACATCAACAGGAAAATGACTTTGAGGAATCACCTCAAAAGTGTAAAGACTTAAAAGTCAGAGACTATGCAATCTTACTTTTCAAGAGTGGATCAAATTAGAGATTAGATAGAAGCCATTGGTGATACAGTAGAAGAAGCAGAAATTGTGATGACCACCTTAAATGGTCTCCAAAGAGATTGGGAAGATTTTACCCGGGGAATCTACTCAAGAAGGAAACTAACTAATTTCAGAAAGCCATGGGAAGAATGTGTCCAAGAATAAGAAAGAATCTTAGCCAGATAAGTGAAGCTAAATGATAATGAATATCAAGCCTTGACAACCAATTCCAAAGGAAAGTACAAATGGAAGAGTCATGATCATCCTCATAAGACTCAAGGGTTCAAAAGACCCAAGAAAGACTTCTCAAATTATGAGTGCTTCACTTGTCACAAGTTGGGACACATTTCCATCCACTGTCCCATGAAAGAAGAAAGAGTTAAAAAGATGAAAAGATTCCAAGCTCATGCTTCTCAAGATAGTGATCAAGAAGTTGAAGAGGAAGCAAAGAAAGATGAAGAATCCAGTGAAGAATATATACTGATCTCTTCCCTAACATGATCAATATCACTAGGAAATGGCACTTGGTTAGTAGACAATGGTGCATCGAAGCACATGACAAGTTACAAGGACTCACTATCATGCCTTGTACAAAAAAAACCACCACACAATGTAATGCTTGGAGATAACTCCTAATATCCCATCAAAGGAATGGGAGAAGCATCCTATAAATTGGACTCTGGAAAATCCATGAAGATGGAAGATGTCCTATATGTCCCTAGACTAAAGCATAACTTCCTGTCTATTTCAATTTTGTACAAGAGAGGATTCAGAGTTGCGTTCATAGATGGAAAAGTCCTCATGTGGTCAAAAGGAAAGACGATAAATGATGCAGTAGAAATTGGAATTGAAGAAGGAGGACTCTACAAACTAAAGGGACATGCAGATTCATATTTAGAAACCAATACAATAAATCCATGTGAGCTTTGGCACATAAGGCTTTCTCATATTCATTACAAAGCCCTACCAATAGTAAGCAAGGTGGTGTCTGGTCTACCAAAAATGCAGATATAACATGAAGGTGTATGCAAAGGATGTGCACAAGGAAAGAATACTAAGAATACCTATCCAAAAAGTGACAAAAAAGAAAAAGGGATCTTAGATATTATCCATTTAGATATATGTGGGCCAATGCAAACAACTTCATTAAGTGGGTATGTTTACTATGCTTCTTTTATTGATGACTACTCCCACAAGACTTGGATCTATTTTTTGAAGATGAATTGTTTGAAAGGTTTAAAGAATTCAAGACCCTAGTAGAAAATATCTCTTAGAGGAAAATAAAGATTTTAAGATCAAATAATGAAGGAGAGTTCAGATCAAATGAATTCAATGATTTTTTCATGGAAGCTAGGATTAAGAGGGAAATCACCATTCCCTATAATCCTCAACAAAATGGTGGGGTAGAAAGAAATAATAGATCTATCATAAAAGCGGTAAAATATATGATACATGATCAAGATATACCAATGTACCTGTGGGAAAAAGCAACCAGAACAACAGTACATGTATAGAACAGAATCTCCCATAGTGCCCTTGGGAAAAAAAACCCAGAATAAATGTTTACCAAAGAAAAGCCTGAGGTAAGTCACCTAAAGATATTTGGTTTCCCTGTGTATATTCGTATTCCCAAGGAGAAAAGAACAAAGCTAAATCCTTCAAGAAATAAGTGATTGTTTGTAGGATATAGTGAATCGTCAAAATCCTATTGAATATATATCCCAGGATACTGTTAGATTGAACTTAGCAGAGATGTAACATTGGACGAAGATACAACTTTCAGAAAGTCGAAGAAAGATAGAGAATATGAAGAGGAACATGAAACTCCCAAAGCTGCAAAAAATCTTGAACCAGTTAGGAATGAATAAGAAAGTCAAATACCCGAGGATCATGATATGACCGAACCTCAGTTGCTAGAATAATTTCCAAATAAAATGATTTCTTGAAAGAGAAAGCCTTCCTGGGCTCATGATGTATTTAAAGAATAAAAAAGGATTGGTGTCCCAGAAGGAACCATTAGAGAAATAAAGAATCCAAAGTCATATCCCAGTTATATGAATTTGATGAGTGATCTAGTTGATAAATAACTAACATGTTTTGAAGAAGCAACAAAGAAGAAGGAATGAGTTGATGTAATGGTCGAGGACTACCAAATCATAATAAAGAATCATTGTGTGGGAAATAGTCCCAATACCGAAAGACAAATCAGTGGTGTCCTTGAAGTGGATCTTCAAAACAAAGCATTCTGCAGATGGTAGTATAGAAAAGTATAAGGAAAGATTCAAAGCTAGAGGGTTCTCCCAAAAGGAAGGAATTGACTACGAAGAGACCTTTTCTCTAGTATCTAGGTACACTTCAATTAGAACTGTCCTTGCCTTGGAAGCCAAAAATAAATGGAAGTTACATCAAATGGACATGAATACATCTTTTCTAAATGGCTTGATAGAAGAAGTGTATATCGAACAACCACAAGGTTTCAAGACTGGCGATTGGGAAGCTTATGTATGCAAACTTAAGAAAGCATAGTATGGGCTAAAAAAAGCACCTAGAGCATGGTACGAAAGAATAGAATGATTCCTAATGAGTTTAGGATTTTCCAAGAGTAAGGAATATTCGAACCTTTACTATAAGGTTGAGGATGATTGGCTTATCATATTACTTTTATATGTGGATAACTTATTCTTAACAGGAGAAGATAAGACCATCAATGAATGCAAGAAGAAGCTTGTTGCAGAATTTGAGATGAAAGACCTTGGAATCATGCACTACTTTCTAGGTCTTGAAGTTTGGCAATCCCCAGATGAGATTTTCCTAAACCAAGGAAAATATAAGGGAGAAATTATAAAGAGGTTTGGAATGTTAGATTGTAAGGACATGAATACTATGATGACAACAAAGTTGAATTTATTGAATTATGATAAATAACAAACTGTAGATGCCACCTTGTATAGACAGATTATTGGTTAACTGATGTACTTAACCAATACAAGACTAGATATATGTTTTGATGTAAACACACTAATTTAGTACATGGTGAATGCCAAGCATATTCACCTGATAGGAGAAAAACATGCGATTTTGAGGTATCTAAAGGGAACTTCATATTACGGGCTCAAATATACTTCAAACAGTGAGATCATATTACATGGGTTCACAAACTCAGATTGGGAAGGAAGTGCTAAAGATAGAAAGAGCACCTCAGGTTGTTGTTTTAGTTCAGGATCAGGTATGATCTAATGGTTCAGTAGAAAGCAGACCAGTATTGCACTTAACACAACAGAAGCATAATACATTGTTTCTTGTTCAACTTGTAGTGAAGCAGTATGGCTTTGAAAGATGGTGGAAGGCTTATTTGATGAAGAGATAGATGTCATTGATATCCTTTTTGATAATCAAAGTTGTATCAAGATGATAGAAAATCTAGTTTTTTATGATAAGTCAAAACATATTGAAGTGAGATATCACTTCATTCGAGACATGGTTCGGAAAGTAACTATATATATCATGTATGTTCCTATAGAGGAACAAGTGGCAGATGTGTTGACTAAGCCTCTGGCTCGTGTAAAGTTTGAATACTTTTGAGACAAGCTTGGTGTAGTCCGAAAGGACCTTTCTTGAAAGAGGGAGTTACGGTAGATGGAAGAAGGATGCAGTGGTGAGTAGC
The DNA here is from genome assembly GCA_001517045.1 of Pseudotsuga menziesii. Classification (NCBI taxonomy): domain Eukaryota; kingdom Viridiplantae; phylum Streptophyta; class Pinopsida; order Pinales; family Pinaceae; genus Pseudotsuga; species Pseudotsuga menziesii. The sequence continues at coordinate 635,175 of LPNX011093196.1, read as the reverse complement.
TCAATCTAGAGTAGGGTAAGTCTGGCTAGGAAAATTTTGTTGAAATATTGTAACTTCAAAGGATATTCTAAATGTATTTTACTGATGTAACCCAAGGGAGATGTTATTATTCCTCCGACGAGGTGTTACTATTGTATTTGGTCATCATAGAGTCATGAGGTAAAGCCTCCTCTTGTTTTGGGCCTTTAGTACCACGATTAATAATATAATATACGGTTTTGAGTATTCCTAGGTGAAGTCGGCCCAGACAGTTTATTGGGGATGACTTGTTTAGTGCAAAAAGTCAATTGACAATTAGTATAAATAGAGGAGCTATGGTTCTTATTACACAGACTCGCTCACTTGTCTAGCACATAGGAGAGGGAGAGACAGAACAAAAGGAGGAGAAAACTATTTTTGGTTATCTTTTATACATCTTATAAAAATGAAGTTTTGTTGGGTTTTCTTCCCCTTGAGGGTTTCCCAGGATAAATGTTGTGTCCATCTTGTGATTATATTTCTATCAGTGATTCTTGATATGCTGCTATGATTTTTGAATTGAATACTATTCAATATAGTATAGCATATGAAAATTTAACATGGTATCAGAGCTAACCTGATTACAGAAACTTTCACAAGGTGACATTCTCCCTCCTCCCTCTCCGAAAGAAATTAGGGTTTCTGCAAAAGTTGAAGGATTGAAGATACGCTTGTAGAGAATTTTTCTCCCTCCTAGAGCACATCTATTGAGCCCTAGATCAAATTTTTTGGGTGCCTTGATCGCCGGGAAATCCAAACCCTAGTTTGGCAGTGAACCAGAAAAACTGCAGCAAAACAGAACCATAAAAGCTGCAGTGCTGCAAATTTTCAAGTAGGATTTGAGGACTGAAGATTATGGATCTCTAGAAAGCAGCTAGATCAACTAACTCACCTCCTCCAAGCGCATCTACTATTAAGGTCAATCTCCTATTTTGATAAATTTCATTTTTGAGTGACTTAGTGGTCAAGATGGCCCCAATCACTAAGCTTGAGGACAAATTGGAAGGCGTAGAAAACTTCCTGTCTTGGAAGTATAGGATTAGCCTCATTCTGAGAGAGAATGGTCTTGAGAAATATATCAATAAACAAATTACATAACCTGAAGAAGCCGATGCTAAGGAGAATCATGAACAAGAACTAATCAAGGCAATGAGGATCATTGCTGATTCCATTAAGGATCACTTGATCCCCCAAGTGTCATCCAAGAAGACAGCTAAGAAAATGTATGATGCACTTTCCATAATGTATGAAGGAAAGAACATCAACAAAAAGATGAACCTAAGAACTCAATTGAAGGGCACCAAGATGAGAAAGGAGAATTTGTTCAAGATTACTTCATAAGGATCTCCCATATCAAAGAGAAGCTAATTGCTATTGGAGATAATCTTGATGAGGATGAATCGGTTATGACTGCTCTCAATGGCATCACTAGACCTTGGGACTCATTCATCGAAATTTGTGTGCCATAAAAGAAATTATGATGTTTGACATAGTGTGGGAAGAATGCATACAAGAAGAAGCTAGAGTAGCCAATAGAGAAGCTCTTCTCAGAGAAAATAATCAGGCTCTAGCTACCCATACTAAGGAAAGAAATCAATTAAACTTCAAGAAGAGTAATCATAAGACTTCAAAGAATAAATTCAAGAAAAGGAAGAAGAAGAAGGATTACTTAAAGTATCAATGCTACAACTATCATAAGATAGGACATCTTTCTAGAGAATTTCCATCATTGAACAACAACAACAACAACAAAAGACATCATGCTCATCTAGCTGAAGATGAGATTGAAGAAAGGCCTCGAAAGAGAACTAGAGGTGAAGATCTAGAAGAATATGTGTTCTTCTCTGCACTCTCTGGGTCTATAACACCTGGAGAAGATACATGGCTTAGTGATAGTGGTGACTCTAATCACATGATAGGAAATAAGACAACTCTGTCAAATATTAAAAAGAAGAAATCCTCCCAGAAGGTATCATTGGGATGTTGATGTAATTGTAACTTCATAATGTACTCACTTGTATGTCTTATGTATTGTACCTCGATGTTCCTATCGGGAGAATCAGTAATGAATTCAAGTCATGTCATGCCCCGATGTTCCTATCAGGAGAATCAATAATGTAAACAAGTCATGTAAATTCATAGAGGGTAACCTTCCTTATTGATCAAGGGTTAAAGTCCCCATAGTTATGGGGCACTAGGGCTATTGTGACTCTCCTAGAGAAGTTGTCCCTGGTGAGTTAATGTCAAGTTGAAAACTAGTATAAATAGAGAGTGAGCCTCTCTATTTATTACACAATCACTCACACTCAGTTGTAGCACATAACTGAGAGAGAGAAGAAGCTTGGACAAGAGAGAGAGACAACTGCTATCAAGAGATCATTTTTGTGTCTTTGGGTTTTACTTTTGGTGCTTATTCTATCTCTAAGGAAGTTGCAGGGTTTTCTCCTTTATGGTTTCCCCGAGGAAAATCTTTGTCTCCATTGTCTATTGTGATTGAATGTTGTGCTTGTTATTCTCTCAAATAAGATCCTAAGATCATATAGCTTAAATGATAAAAATCTAACATGGTATCAGAGCTAACATGAGAAGAAGACACTGTGCAACTGTTGAAGCTAGGGCTTCTTATTTTTTGGATCTCTCTCCATAGATCATCATCAAAAGGAGGCTAGGATGACTCTCCTCTCTAGGGCGCATCTTTCTATTGAAACAAAATCTGAGGATTTTCAATTTTTGATCCAACACTATAGCGAGAAATTAGGGCTTTCCACAAAAGTGGAATTTTTGAGTGAGACTAGGCCAAGATTTATATCCTCCACAAAATCCAAGTTTAGAGATCAAAATTGAACTTTTTTTTTGGGTTGAACTCTGAGAATGTCAAATACTAATTTGCTCCCGAAATAGAAAACAAGCTCTATAGAAATCTAGCTCCAAATTCAATTCAGACATCTTAAACTGGTAAGATCTAAATATTTTGGATTACCATTTGAGGTTCTCTGTTAAGATGTCTCATCATACCAAGCTTGATGAAAAGAATGAGGGAGCTGACAAATTCCGAGCCTAGAAGTATATGATCTCCTTGGTTCTGGAAGAAAATGAATTGGACTCCTACATAAGTGATCCAGGAGGATCCAAGAAGGCTAAATTTTTGAATTCCTCCAATCTCAGCAAAACTAGTACCAGATTGAAGGGCTCGTTGAGATGATTCCAATGGTGTTCGTTTCACCTCAAACGGACTCCGTATGAGAAAGTTATTGCATTCTGTTGTATTGATGAAACATGCAAATTTGACAAAATGGGGTGCCACGTGGCACCACTGGTAGGGTGACACGTGGAATCTGTACAATATAGATGAGGTGACATGGCATGTATGTATGGACCAATGGATATTGAACATGTGGCAATATGGGAAGTGACTTGGCAGTTGACTGGACATCGACTGGGCATAAGGTGGACCAATCCCAGGCTGCCATGTGGCAGCACGGGATTGGCCAATATGTCTAATACAAAAATTATTACCTCCACAGGGTTCGATCCCATGACCTCTACAAAGAATGCTGAGCACCTTTGCCACTCGGGCTACGTGTGGTTCTTGGTATGCGCATGTAGTAAAATGTATTTAAGGTTGGGTTAAAGTTTGTATTGGCACAAAAAGGGGTCGGGGTCTCCCCTTCAGCGTGATTACCAGGAGCTCCGACCAATGCAGTGCTATGCGTGGAGCCCACCATTCCGACCACTCAACCAATTATATAGTTGAATGATATGCCAACCAATTCCGACCGTGACGGGACCGCTCAGTTGGAAAATATTTCAATACATGTCTACTTATAAACTATGGAAAATGGGTCGGTTGGAGTTTGAAACAATGCAACAAATCATGGCCCAAGTGGGTTATAAACAAACTTTATTATGAATTGTTTGGGTTTAAACTAAATGAAAAGTGTTATGTTTATATCTATGGTTGGTATAGTTCCACAACTTACTAACTATATGATTTAAACACATTAACAAGAAACCAAAACAAACTTGGAGGTTTTCAACCATATGCCCAATTAGGCAAATTTGTTGTAACTAAGAATTCATGAGAAACATGTGAAGGGGGTCTTCTCAAGCTATATAAACCCTCTTATTCTACATTTGCCACTCATGCTTTGGAGTGGAGACTTTGTAGCTAAAGGAGAGAAGGGAGATTGCGTAGCTTTGCAAGAGGAATGTATGAGTGTTTATACTCATTTTACACCGTCTTCAGGCTTCGGAGTTGCTGGAAGCAGTTTGGTTGTGTTTTGGGCAGCGGTTATCTTCCTAACCATTGTCTCCAAGGTATCATTGTATCATTGCTATGTATTTTGCCTTATGCTGAGATTATAGATCGGCCCTCCTATTGAGAAGCAGGCCTAGAGACGTAGTCCATCCTGGACGAACTCCATTATCGACTTGTTGTCTTTGTGTGCGTATTGTCTATGCTGTTTGGTTCTCTTATTATGGATTTGTGAGCTTCATTCATGCTCTTTATGCAATTCATGTTAACGTCACAGAGTAGCAAATATCTTTTTTTTGGATCATGTGGTATCAGAGCAGGTTTATTTGACGTTGGATTGTAAGTGTGGATGCTCACGAGCGCTAAACTGCAAGCTGGTGAGGGTACATTAGAGCCTTACAATTCCAAGATCGTACGTGCACACCGAGGGAGGAAGATGGATGCTAATGATGCCTGCATCGAGATGGAGGAAAAATTTCACAAGGTCTTCTACATGATGCCCGACAAGGTAGACAAGTTGTTTGCAGACTATGAAGAATGCATGGAAAAAGAAAGAAAAGGCAGTGAAGTAAAGAAGGAAGACAAAGAAGTGAAGGATGAAGGCAACGCTTTAGTTAACCAAGGAGGAGGTGGCGAAGAGCCTCCTGAGCCTCCCTCTTCACCTTCAGCTTCAAGCACAAGTTCAAGTGCTTCTTCCTCATCTCATTCTCAGCATTCCAAGGTTCCTCACAAAGAGCCTCAAAAGAAGCCCTTATTGAAGCTCGATGTGAAATTTGATTTGCCCATGTTCAATGGGGAAGTGAATGTAGAGAAGTTGAACAATTGGATAAGGAAAATTGAGGTCTATTGCTAAGTCCAACAGATCAAAGAAGAAGATGTGAAGATTCAGTTGGCTTCACTTTGGCTGATAGGCACCGCACTTGTATGGTGGGAAAGAAAGATTCAGCAAGGTAGCAAACAAATGGGTAATCTTCTCTCATCATGATCTGCTTTCATTTATGCTTTACATAAGAAATTATCCATTGGGTTATGTTCATAAGGCTATGATGGATTGGAAAACTTTTAGACAAGGCAAGGGTCAGAGTGTTCAGAATTTTACTGAAGAATTTAGAAAGAAAGCTTTAGAGTTGAATATTTCTTTAGATTCTCCTCACACTCTTTTGAAGTACATTGGTGCTCTTCATCATTATCTATGCCATACTTTGCTGTTGTTGAATCCTAATAGTGTGGATGAAGCAAGTGTTCAGGCTACTCATCTTGAGAGCAGGGGGGAGCATTTCCAAGAAGACCATTCGAAGAAGCCTTTCAAGCCCAACAACAACCACAAGTCCAAAAAGAAAGACAAGAGCAAGAAGACAGCTACTGCCAAGAAGGAAGGAGGAAAGATCCATTGCAAACATTGCAACATTGATGGGCATGATGAAGAAATTTGTTGGAAGTTGCATCCTGAACAGAGGCCAAAGCATTATGGAGGTAGAAAGAAGAAAAATACCATTGCAACAATGCAACGATATTTGGGTTCTGACTCAGGTGACGAAACCAGGATTACAGCCGTGGGAATGCAAGGTAACAAAATTCCTCGTACTAGTTCAAGTTCTACTCATGTTTCTAAAGAAAATGATAAAAGAAGAAGTGAGTTGTTTCACATCATAGTTTTGTCTAAGCATACAAATATTGAAACATTATTTGATCCGGGTTCTCAAGTAAATTTGATCTCAGAATCAGTTGTTAAGAAGTTGGGCATATAGACTAAACCTCACCCCAAGACTTATCCTCTTGGATGGGTATGTGATAATGCTAAGCTACAGGTGACTAAGCAATGCATGTTAAGGTTTTCTATTGCTTCAAAGTTGATCGATGAGGTGGAATTAGATGTTGTTCCTCTTGACATCTGCGGTATCTTATTGGGAAGCCCATACTTGTATGATCGAAAAGCAGTATTCTTCCGTCATGAGAACAAGTACCATCTCACCAAAAATGTGGTGGAGTACATCATGAGAGCTCACAGTATGAAGGATAACACCACTCTTGTTAGTGTAGGACAGATGAAGAGACTCATCAACACTAATAAGAGATACATGCTCATGGTTGTGAGAGCAAAAGATGCTGAAGCATTCGATGCTTTCAAAGGTTGTGATCCTTCTCATAAAAAGACTATGATTGATATTGTGGCTAACTATGATGAAATATTTTAGGGACCTACAGGTTTGCCTCCCAAAAGGGAGATTCAACATGAGATCCATCTCCAGTAGGATGCCCCTCTTCCTAATGTGGGCATGTACAGGTTGTCCGCAGTTGAAATGGCAGAGATTAAGAAGCAGGTTCAAGACTTGTTGGACCAAGGAGTGATCAGACCCAACTCCTCTCCATGTGGTTCGGCGATTGTGTTGGTGATGAAGAAAGATGGCACATGGAGGATGTACGTTGACTATCGAGCTCTCAACAAGATCATAATCAAGAATCGATACCCGCTTCCTCATATAGATGACTTGCTCGACCAGTTGAAATATGTTGTGTTCTTTACCAAGTTGGATTTGCGCAGTGGCTACCACCAGATCAGAATTACAGAAAGTGATGTGTGGAATACGACCTTCAAGACCAAGCAAGGTCTATTTGAGTGGTTGGTGATTCCCTTTGTGCTTTGCAATGCACCTGCAACCTTCATGTGGGTAATGAATGATGTTTTCCGGCCATTCTTAGATGATTTTGTCATTGTATATTTAGATGATATATTGGTCTTTAGCAAAACTTGGGAATCACATGTGGGGCATGTAAAGCAAGTATTAGATACTTTGAAAAAGGAGAAATTGTATGTAAAATTGTCAAAGTGTGAATTTGGCAAAACTTCATTAGTTTACTTGGGTTATATTGTAGGAGGTGGAAATTTAAAAATTGATCCTTCAAAAGTTTATGTAATTGTCAATTGGCCTAAGCCTACTAACACTACTGAAGTGAGAATATTTTTAGGAGTTGTTCAATATTGGAGGAGGTTCATTCAGAACTTCTCATACATAGCATCTCCTTTGCATGCCTTAACAAGTGTGAAGAAATCCTTCCAGTGGGGAGGTAAGCAGCAGAATGCCTTCGACACATTGAAGGGAAAGATCAGCACCGCCCCAATCCTAGCCTTGCCCGATTTGCAGCAGCCATTTGAGATAGAGATAGATGCCAATGGATATGCCATGGGGGCAGTATTGATGCAGCACCACAAGCCTATTTGCTACCATTTAGAGATTTTTACTGAAGCAGTGATCAACTACCCCACCTATGAAAAAGAGTTGTATGCTTTGGTTTAGAGTGTTAAGAAGTGGAAACACTACTTGATGGGTAAGGAGACGATCATCCATACCAATCATTAGCCCTTGCAGTATCTCTAGTCCCAGACTAAGCTCCAAAAAGCTTGTCATTTCAGGTGGATGGGATTTCTTCAACAATTCCATCTAGTGATCAAGTACAAGAAGGGTACTCGTAACAAAGTGGTAGATATGCTCTCTAGACCTCCTATTGTTGCATCTATTGTTTTGAAAAATGCTTCTTTGTCCCATGAAAGTTATATTGAGTAGTATGCTACTGATGATGATTTCAAGGAGATTTATGAGAAGCTAACCAATGGCACATAGGTGGAAGACTACTATTTGCAGGGAAAGTTTCTCTATCATTTGGGCAAGTTATGTGTTCCTATCAGTGAAAGAGTCCATGTAATACGAGAAGCTCATACTTCTCTTGTATCAGGGCATTTTGGGGTAGGTAATACTTTGGTTCATTTGCAAAGACTTGTGTATTGGCCTCGCATGAAAGACATTGTAACAAAATATGTAAAGGGATGTGTGATGTGCTCTACTTGTAAGCCCACTAATAGAAAATTGGGGTTGTACTCACCACTTCCTGTTCCTTCCCATCCTTGGGAAAGTATTTCCATGGATTTTGTGGGGGGTTTTCCTATGTCTAGGAGGGGTCATGACTACTTGTATGTGGTCATGGATAGGTTTAGCAAGATGTGTATTCTTATGCCATGTAAAAAATAGGTCACTATAGAGCAGGCTGCTTCTCTTTTCTTTCAGCATGTATGGGTTCACTTTGGACTCCCTACGTCCATTATCTCAGATCAGGACTCCCAATTCCTTGGAGAGTTTTGGACAAAATTATGGTGTATGATGGACACCAAGTTGAAGAGGAGCACCGCTTTCCATCCACAGACCGACGGACAGGCAGAGGTAGTCAACAGGACAGTTGTTCATTTGCTTCAAGGTTATTGCAACAAGCATACTAAGTTATGGGATGAGCAGATCCAGTATGTGCAGCATGCCTACAACAGGGCTATGCATTCTTCCACTCAGAGCTCACCATTTGAGACATGCTTTGGGTACTTGCCAAAGAATCCATTGGAATTGAATTATGGGAGAGAGGTTGATTCAAGCGCTTCCAAGTATGAAGACAAAGCCCATAGGTTCATTCAAAGAGTTCAACAGGTACATCAAGCAGTGCAAGAGTAGTTGGAGAAGAGTCAAGCCCAGTACAAGGCTCGCCATGACAAGCATAGATTTGATCATCAGTTTCAGGTAGGAGATCAAGTGTGGCTTCACATCAATAAGGAGAGGATGAAAGTAGAAGGCAAGAAGCTCAAGCCCATTAGATATGGTCCCTTCACCATCTTGGAGAAGATTGGGATGAATGCCTTTCGCTTAGAACTACCGCCATACATGCAGATCTAATCAGTGGTGAATGTGGAGAACTTGAAAATCTATGAGTCTCCCATGATCATGGATGAAAGGCAGAATGTCTCATTACCATCAGTTAATGAATTTGCTCTTGAGTACATGGATGAGCTAAAGGAAGATGTCATCTTGGACAGAAGGATAAGGACTTCTCGCAGAGGTGATGTTGATTATCTTCGAGTGGGAATCAGAGGCACTCATCTAAGCAAAGCCAAGTGGATCAAGAAGGAGAAAGTGAGGGAGCAATTCCCTCACCTATATGTTGATTAGTAAAGGATTTTGGAGGCCAAAAGCTTCTCAGTGGGGAGGAATGATCTAGGAGGATCAAGGAAGGAAATTTTTTTGAAGTCCTCCAATCTCAGCAAAACTAGCACCAAATCGAAGGGCTCATCGAGACGATTCTAATGGCGTTCATTTCACCTCAAACGGACTCCGTATGAGAAAGTTATCGCGTTCTGTTGTGTTGATGAAATAGGAAAATTTGGAAAAATGGGGGTGCCATGTGGCACCACTGGTAGGGTGACACGTGGCATCCATACAGTATAGACGAGGTGACATGTCATGTACATACGAACCAATGGAGATTGAACATGTGGCAGTACGGGTAGTGACTTGGAAGTTGACTAGACGTTGACTGGGCATAAGGTGGACCAATCCCAGGCCACCATGTGGCAGCACGGGATTGGACAATATGTCTAATACAAAAATTATGGCCTCCACGAGGTTCGATCCCGTGACCTCTGCAAAGAATGTTGAGCACCTTCACCACTCGAGCTATGTGTGGTTCTTGGTATGCGGATGTAGTAAAATGTATTTAAGGTTGGGTTAAAATTTGTATTGGCGCAAAAAGGTGCCGGGGCTAGCCCCGACCCCTTGTTCTCCCCTTCAGCGTGATGACCAAGAGCTCTGACCAATGCAGCACTGCACATGGAGCCTACCATTCCGACCACTCAACCAGTTATATAGTTGAACGATATGTCAACCAATTCCGACCGTGACGGGACCGCTCAGTTGCAAAAGATTTCAACACATGTCTACTTATAAACTATGGAAAATGGGTCGGTTGGAGTTTGAAACAATGCAACGAATCATGGCCTAAGTGGGTTATAAACAAACTTTATTATGAATTGTTTGGGTTTAAACTAAATGAAAAGTGCTATGTTTATATCTATGGTTGGTATAGTTCCACAACTTACTAACTATATGATTTAAACACATTAACAAGAAACCAAAACAAACTTGGAGGTTTTCAACCATATGCCCAATTAGGAAAAAAATTTGTAACTAAGAATTCATGAGAAACATGTGAAGGGGGTCTTCTCAATCTATATAAACCCTCTTATTCTCCATTTTCCACTCATGCTTTGGAGTGGAGACTTTGTAGCTAAAGGAGAGAAGGGAGATTGCGTAGCTCTGCAGGAGGAAGGTACAAGTTTTTATACTCATTTTACACCGTCTTCAAGCTTTGGAGTTGCTGGAAGCAATTTGGTTTGTTTTGGGTAGCGGTTCTCTTCTTGAACATTGTCGCCAAGGTATCATTGTATCATTGCCATGTATTTTTCCTTATGCTGAGATAATAGATCGGCCCTCCTATTGAGAAGCAGGCTTGGAGATGTAGTCCATCCTGGACGAACTCCATTATCAACTTGTTGTCTTTATGTGCATATTGTCTATGCTGTTTGGTTCTCTTCTTATGGATTTGTGAGCTTCATTCATTCTCTTTATGCAATTCATGTTAACTTCATAGAGTAGCAAAGATCTTGTTTTCGGATCAATAAGTGAAGAGGTTCAAGTTCCAAAGGGATATGAGGCTAAGGCCTTACACAAAAATAAATTGGTCATGGCTAAGAGAATTATTGCTGATTCAATCAAGGATCACCTTATACCTCAGGTGTCCTCCCTAAAGACACCCAAAGAGATGTTTGATGCCTTGAACAGGTTGTTTGAAGGGAAGAACATAAAACAAAAGATGACTCTGAGAAATCAATTGAAGAATGTAAAGATCCAGAATGTGGAGACTATATAGTCTTACTTTACAAGGGTCCCTCAGATCAATGAACAACTTGCAGTAGATGAAGATGTAGAGAATGCAGAGATCGTGATGACCACCTTGAATGGTCTCCCCATAGCATGGGACTCCTTCATTCAATGGGATTTGTGCCAGGAAGAAACTAATCAAGTTTAGCAGACTGTGGGAAGAATGCTCACAAGAAGAAGCTCAAATAGTAGCTCAAGAAGAAAAGAAGGGAAATGAAGATCAAGTTCTCACATTGCAATCCAAGAAGAGAAAAACATACCATCACCAAGGTAAGCACTCTCATCCTAGATGATCTAACAAGAATCTACCTAAATTCAGATGCTTTACATGTGATGAAAGAGGGCACTATGCTAGATATTGTCCTAGGAACAAATATGGCTCTCATAAGAAGAAGGGAAACAAGAAAAGACATCATGCTAACACTATAGAGGATGATGAACCTCCCAAGAAGAGAATCAAGCAAGAAAGTGATGATTATTAAAGTGATGAAGAATATGTTCTGATCTCTTCCCTCATAGGAACTGTCTCACATGGAAGCAATGATTGGCTTATAGACAATGGTGCTTCCAAACACATGATGGGAATTAAGGAATCCTTTGTGAGACTATCAAAACATGAATCAACCCACAAGGTGAAACTTGGGGATGAATACCAGTATCCAATAAAAGGTAGTGGTGAATCCTCCTACAAACTAGACTCTGGAAAGTCTATAAAGATGAAGGATGTCCTATTTGTACCATGACTAAAGAAGAACCTTCTCTCTATATCTGCATTGAATGCAAAAGGCATGAGGGTTTTATTTATAGATGGCCAAGTCCTAATGTGGACAAAAGGAAAGACTATTGACAATGCATTAGTAATTAGAGAACAAGAGGGAAGCCTATACAAATTGAAAGGCCAACTAGAACAAGATTTGGTTCATGACTTAGTAGAACCAAATGAATTATGGCATAGAAGGCTTGCACATGTGTACTACAGGACACTACCAGTTGCAAGCAAAGCTGATGAAGGTCTTCGAGAAATCCAAGAAAAATATGAAGGTGTATGCAAAGGATGTGTGAAAGGAAAGAACACAAAGAAGACATTTCCAAGTAGTGAGAGCAAGGCAAAATAAATCTTGGAAATCATCCACTCTGATGTATGCGGTCCAATGTCATCTAGTTCTCTAAGTGGGTATGTATATTATGTTTATTTCATTGATAAATTTTCTAGGATGACATGGATATAATTCATGAAGAACAAGGATGAAGTATTCAACAACTTCAAATAATTCAAAGCATTGATTGAAAATCACACAGAGAAGAAGATCAAGATCTTTCGATAAGATAATGGCAGAGAATTCACATCAATTGAATTCAATGAATTATGTAGAGATTCAGGGATTAAGAGGGAGTTAACCACTCCATATAATCCACAATATAATGGGGTTGTGGAAAGAAAGAATAAATCAATCATGGAAGCAGCAAGGGCAATGATTCATGATCAAGACCTTCCTATGCATCTATGGGCAGAAGCTTCCAGGATAGCTGTGTATGTACAAAGCCGTACTCCACATAGAGTACTTGAGAACAAGACACCTAAAGAAGTATTTTTTGGAAAGAAACCAAAAGTTAGTCATCTCAAAATATTTGGTTTTTCAGTGTACATACACATTCCAAAAGAAAAGAGGACAAAGTTAAATCGTTCAGGAAAGAAGGGTATATCTGTGGGATACTCTGAGAACTTGAAGGCTTACAGAATATACTTTCCAGGATTCAAGAAGATCGACATCAACAAAGCTATAAAATTCGACAAAGACTTAGCTTACATCAAGTCTAGAAAAATACCTCTTGAAAATTCTGAAGAATTAGAAGTACCCAGAATCTGCAATACATCCATGAACGAAGCAAATTCGGAAGAAGATCGAGAAATGGAAGAACCTCAGGAACCAGTAGATCCACCTCAAGAGAAGAAACCTCACAAGAGGAAACCTGCATGGGTACAAGAGGCTATCCAAGGTGCAGAACGATATGGGGCTCTGGAAGAAGTGAACAAAGAAAGAAAGAGAACTAGGTCCTACTCCAGATATGTAGCCTTATTATGTGACATCATTGATAAAGAACCTTCCAAATATGAAGAAGCAACAGAGAAGAAAGAATGGAAGGATTCTATGATCGAGGAGTACCAATCGATCATGAAGAATGATGTTTGGGATGTTGTCCCAAGACCAGAGGGGAAGTCTATTGTGACTTCCAAGTGGATCTACAAGATCAAGCATGCTGCATATGGTATCATAAAGAAATATAAAACAAGGTTTGTGGCTTGTGGTTTCTCCTAGAAATAAGGAATAGATTATGAAGAGACTTTTGCACCTATATCCAGATACACTTCCATCATATCGGTACTTGCTTTGGCTGTAGTCATGAAATGGAAGGTACACCAGATGGATGTCAAGATTGCCTTCTTAAATGGTGTAGTAGTAGAAGAGGAAGTGTATGTGGAGAAACCACTCGGTTTTGAGACACATGACAGGGAGACTCATGTGTGCAAATTGAAGAAAGCCATGTACGGTTTGAAATAGGCACCCAAGACATGGTACAACAGAATTGACAACTTCCTCACTAGCTTGGGATTTACCAAGCGTAAAGCAGATTCCAACCTTTACTACAAGGTTGAATAAGGGAACCCAGTGATTCTCCTAATGTATGTAAATGACCTTTTTTTAACAGGTGCATATGGGTTGATTGCAGACACAAAGAGGAAGCTGGCTGCTGAGTTCAAGATGAAGGACTTGGGTATGATGCACTACTTTATAGGCATGGAGATGTGGTAGAATGTGGATGGAATATTCCTAGGACAAGGGAAGTATGTAGTAGAGATCCTGAAGGGGTTCGGGATGATGGACTGCAAGGCCATGACCACACCTATGGCATCAAACTTGAAGCTATTGAGTGATGCTTCATCCGAGTCGGTTGATGCTATGATGTATTGTCAGATGATTGGATCCTTGATGTACCTGATGAATACGAGACCAGATATTTGCTTTACTGTGAACACATTGAGCCAGTTCCTGACAGATCTGAGACATGTTGACTTGATTGCTGCAAAGCATATTCTGAGGTACCTGAAGGGTACAGTTGATTATGGAATCAAGTATTAAGAATATCAGAAGATTAACCTGGAAGGTTATGTGGATTCTGATTGGGCAGGTAGTGCCATTAATAGGAAGAGCACTTCAGGGTGTTGCTTCAGTATGCGATCAGGTGTGATATCGTGGTTTAGCAGGAAGCAATCCTATGTGGCACTGAGTACAGCCAAAGCAAAGTATATTGTAGCTTGTTTGGCTAGATGTGAGGCAGTGTGGCTTAGGAAGCTACTATCTGATTTGTTTGATCTGCAGTTGGATGCTTCTTGCATATATTGCGACAACCAGAGTTGTGTGAAGTTTTCAGAGAACCCAGTGTTCCATGACAAGTCGAAGCATATAGAGATCAAATATCACTATATCAGGGATATGGTGTAGAGAGGAGCAGTGAAGCTCCAGTATGTTGCGACGGATGAGCAGATAGCTAATGTGTTGACCAAACCATTAGCTAGAGTGAAGTTCGAGTACTTCAGGGAGAAGCTTGGTGTTCTCCAGAGGTTCCCTCCAAAGGGAAGAGATGAGTGCGTGAGACTTTCTAACATGGTTGATGTGTTCATCCCATGGTCAAATATAAGTGTAGAGCCATTCTAATGTGATTGCGGGATGTGTTCATCTCACATGCTCATATATAAGTGTTGAGCCTTTCTTACATGGTTGATGTGTTCATCCCATGGTAAGATATAATTGTTGAGCCTTTCTTACATGGTTGATGTGTTTATCCCATGGTAAGATAAAAGTTTTGAGCCTTTATGACATGGTTGATGTGTTCATCCCATGGTTAGATGTGAGTGTTGAGCCCTTCTGACATGGTTGATGTGTTCATCCCATGGTCAGATGTGAGTGCTAAGCCCTTCTTACATGGTTGATGTGTTCACCCCATGGTCAGATGTGAGTGCTGAGCCTTTCTTACATGGTTGATGTGTTCATCCTATATTAACCTACAAGTGTTGATCCTTTCTTACATGGTTGATGTGTTCATCCCATGGTAAGATATAAGTGCTGATCCTTTCTGACACTACTACATTTTGACTAAAAATCTGACGGCCGTATTGTCGGATTTTCGACACTTCCCTGTCGCATGTACGACACTATGGTTTTTTTTTAAGCATCGGAAACTTTTCGTCGGTTATCCGACAGTGTTAGAAACCGTCGGTTAAGCGACAGTTTAGTTTACCGTCGGTTAAATAGAAAGCGTCGGTTATCCGACATTTAATTCCTATTAAATTTTTAAAAAAATCCTTTGCATGCCGTCGCTTAACCGACGGTGTATGAAACCTACACGTCGCTTAATCGACGGGATAATAAAAATTTATATAAAAAATTGTTCAGCAGGTGTCGCTTAAGCGACGGGTATGGATGTTTTTTTAAAACTGGCTGTCGCTTAAGCGACAGGAATGAATGTTTTTTTAAAACTGGCTATCGCTTAAGCAACGGATATGAATGTTTTTTTTTTAAAAAAATAGGGGAGGATTACCAGGTGTGTGCCGCATAGGTGGTAAGTGGAATCTCATCAAAGTAATAATGGAGATCCATACCTATTGAACAGCAGGCATGCCATCACCGATATAACACCCATCGGGCAGCAAGCACATCAGGGGAATATACAAACGACACCATGCATCATAGCTTACAAAACCGATCCATAAAAAAACAACAACAATCACTGAACATTGCAATAAGGTTTTATAGTGGAGGCAGGTCATGCAATGGTTCACTGCTTCTCTTATTTAGCTCTTTATTCTTGAAAATTTTCAATCCAGCGCTCGACACTCTGACCATGTAGAGCGGCAATGGTTGACAGTCCATTTTAATGATTAAAATATGTTAATCAACGCTAAGCCCAAAGCACACGATCATGCAGAGGAAGCCAAATTTAATTTAAAATATAACTCAATTTATAAAATATTTAAGTATTAAAACATGTAAACTATGA
>LPNX011093196.1:593790-614400 GCA_001517045.1 Pseudotsuga menziesii | reverse complement strand
CGGAGCTTATAGCCGAATCAAAGTGACCAAACACTATGCAACCAATGAATCCACTTGATCTCTAGGTCAAAAGATCTCTATCTAGCATTCAAAAAGGAGAAAAAGGGTGCTTCCATTGCAGAAGAGAATAAATCTTTTTGGTATCATACTGTTGAATCAACTTCTCAAATTCCTAACCCCAGTCCCACCAAAAAAGGGCCCTGTTACCCCCATTCTTGCATGGGCGCCTATTTGTGATATTTGTCAAATGTTTAAGCAGGTACAGGGATTTGGATTATCATTGAGGGTTTAGGAGTCAGGACTGCTGGTTTGAGGGCAGAAATGAAGCTAGGAATGAGGAACCTAGCAATCTGGGCAATTGAAAGATCAATCTGGGAAAACCTATAACATTCTTCCATCATACTATCACCCAGAAATTTGTATGAACAGCAGTTCCTTTCGAGCCAACAGTATGTTGTGGACTTGCTTATCAAAGATCCTTCATCTACACGCAGCAAAGTATATGTGTTTAAAGCAGCATCAATGGCAGAGGTTCATATCACTATTATCTTCAGGGCTGAAGGAAAACATGGGTATGCAAGTCAAAATCAGGCCTGTTTCTGACCTTCTAACAGAAGTGAACATCATCATTTCCAATTCTGGGCAAGATCTGTAACAGACTTGTATCATTCTTATTGTCATCCAGAACCTTATAATGTGAACAGGGTGAAAGAACCAGGATAAAGGAAATCATTGAGTGTAGCTGATTAGTCATTAATCAGCCCCTTTTACTCCAATTTGAAGGACTGTTGTGGGTGAAAACAAGCATGGATCTGTCCACATTTTTCTCAATACTAGGGTATGCTGTAATTCTAAATCTATTGGATACTATGAAAATGACATTATCTACCTAAAGCAGCTAGCTAAGGACTCCTGTAGCAGACTTCTGATAAGCACATATTCCAGATTTGTTAGTAGAGGGCAAAAAATAGTCCTGTAAACAAGTTTTGGGTGCACCGCAGAGAGCATTACTGTACCTTATTTCCAGTCAGAACTGTAGCAACCTGTCCAAGACAGTAGTGAGAGACGCCTAGTTTGGTTCATGTTATTCATGGCTTTGCAGCTGGTTTTCATGTTGTTTCCAGGGTGAATTGTGCAAAACAGATCCTTGTCTTCAAACCCTTGGTTCTAGAATGCCCTAGCTCAGATGGAAGCTTATGATTTATGGATGGAAAGTTCTTTCACCGGGCTAGCTTATGGTGCTAAGCGCTCAGTCTAGTTCTCTAAGGCATTAGAGCAATCAAGTCATCTTTCTGGGCCATTTTTTAGCAGTTTGGTACCTACCCTGTCTTCAGAACGGTATATCTCACTCATCCTAGCTTTGGGGGGTGCCATATATGGTTGGAAAGCTCTTTCCTAGATCTTTCCAAAGGTGCAGAATGCTCAGACAAATTCTTAATAGTTTGGGAGCACTGGGGTCATCTTTCAGGCCCTTTTTTTCACCTTTTTAAAGCCACTTTCACCACTTGGACATCCTTCTAGTTTGATATTAAGGAGGATGTTATGTGGACATGATTTGTTGGCCATATTTGGAGGATGCCCCCACTTATGGAGGGTTTCATGCTAGATCTAGAGGTTTCCATCATCATTAATATAGTAGGTCTCCAATAGCCACAAATGAGGTAGATTCAATGCTCATGTTGTATTTCCAACTAACAACAAATTTAGGGGTTTAATACATTTTTGTTAAGGAATTTAGGATGGTAACTCATGGTCTTCTCTGTGTAAAAAGATACAATCCTCTCTCTGTGTAATGGGGGGAATAAAGGGATTGGGTACAATCAGAGTAGCCATACATCTAGAGGAGATATGCAAGCAAGCCAGAGATCATTGTGCATTACTTGTGCATAATCAGTGGCCTCCAGGATTCAGATTCATCCCTACAGATGAAGAGCTGGTTGTGCATTACTTGTGCAAGAAGACAGCGAGGGGAAAATGTAGCCTCTTAAGGATTTTGTGTGGCTGGCAGGAGAGAAAGATAGAGAAGTCTGCCTAAGGTAAAGAGAGCAGAAGTTTATTTTTGTAATTGCTGAACGCTAGGTCTGTGAAAGTGATGGTTCGCAAATGGCCAGGAGCCATGCTTGCAAAATGTAAATGGCTAAATTCCATGATGAATCTGAAAGAAAGTCTGGTGGTATGATCACCTATATTGTTTATGTATTTCAGTATATGTTATCTAAGTGCATCAAGGTAGTCAGGGTATTTGTAAAATAATAATGAGGGATATATATTCTGTCAAAAAATATAAAAAAAGAACCTGAGAGAATCAAATGTAAACAATGCAACTTACATGATCGATCTGCCGCGTTGCAGGAGTGACCTTCCCTTGAACAGCCTTTAAAAGGTCCTGATAGTAGCTATCTGGCACAGTGGACCATTTCTTCGCCGCACCTGAAACTAACAGCTAGACCTTTGGCCTCAATGCAAGGAGAATCCCCTTCCTGATCAGCCTCTTCAAGGCAATGGTATTAGCGAGGACAGAAAGTGGGAGCGAAGACACAGCAATCCCTTCAGAAAGTGAAGATATCTTGGGATGCAAATACCAACCAGCCCCTTTACTGGCCTCTAGAGCCCACCAAACTCGACCCTGCTCTCGCACCCTCTCTCTCACCTAATTGAAGAGATTCGCATCATCAAGAGTCCCTTCAACAGTGAAGGAATACAGATCCAAAAACCTCACGGTGACATTCTTTCTGAGCACATTGGTATTGCCCCTCCATATGGGTTTCTGCCTATCCCAATGGTTGTGGTGTGTGCCAAACATTTCCCTAAAATTGGCCATAATAAGGAAATATTTTAAGCAATGATCAAACTGGACGCTACCAACACCCCACCGCTACTTTCAATTTATGAAATTGCAAAAAAGATTAGAATCTGAATAAAGCTTTGGCTGAATTGTATGATTTCTTTCGGCAGGTTGACTAAAGCAAAGGAAAATAACTATGTTTCCTGCCATAACAATCGAAAGTTCTTGAAAAGCTATACCATTTGTGGAATCCCGACGATCAATGTAGCTTTGTCTCAAATGCTATGATTTCTTCCGCGTCCAAAACAAATAGAAAACTATTTATGGAAACCCAAATCTCTATACAGCTTTATGAATGCTATGATTATGATTTCTTCCGCGCCCAAAACAGATAAAATTGGCTATTTTTCCTGCAATAGCAATCCAAAGTCCATTAAAACCAATAGAATTCTATAGAATCCTACCTTTAAATCTCCCTTAAATGATGCAATGCAGGATCCTGTTAACAAGGGCGTCCATTGCCCCTTTGTTTCAAACAACATGGCACCTTTCCCTTCACTATTTTATCTTCCCCTATCCAACCCATTTTGACCCTTCCCCCAAACGATGATTCCCACTGGAAGGAATATGTATAACTCAGTATAAAGCCGGAGCTGCAAGCTCAGCTTTCAAACACGACTAGGCCCCTAAGCCCAGACACAAATACAAAACGCCTGCTCTCTAAGAACAGGATCTCTCTATGTATGATCTGGTAATGCGGCTCAGCTCTTAACATATTCGTGGGACTGGCTAAGGATATTGAGCGATCAGGGCACATGGTATCGATGAAGAAACGACGAATCCCAACTACGGATACATATTTTATCTCTGAAACGAATGAAGATCGCATACATACAAAATGAAGAGAAGAGTGAAAAATGAATGGTTCCCGCGCGCCCTATTTGGTTTTTTTTGACTAACGCGCCGTCGGTTAAGCGACGGTTCCACGCCCTATATTTCTTTAGTTGTTTGAATGGCCTTTTTTTGACCAACGAGCCGTCGGTTAAGCGACGGTTATGAAAATATCCGTCGCTTAACCGACGTGTGTGGCCACATTTACAAAAAAAAATATATCTTTGTGATTTTTGGTAGGTTTAAAAGAAAAAATTCACGCGCCGTCGGAAGTAACCATCGGATTTTGCATCGAAATGTAGTAGTGTGACATGGTTGATGTGTTCATCCCATGGTCAGATGTGAGTGCTAGGCCTTTCTGACATGGTTGATGTGTGCATCCCGTGGTCAAATGTGAGTGTTGGGCCTTTCTAACATGGTTGATGTGTTCATCCCATGGTCAGATTTGAGTGTTGGGCGTGCCTTTCTGACATGGTCACTGGATGTGTTCCTCCCATGGTCAGATATAAGCGCTAAAGAAAATGAAGACCTACATGGAGGCTAGGCCTACAACCAACATTAAAAAAAGAGGTCTGGCTCTGTAGAACTTTTTGTGACGAGTAGAATTGAGAGATAACACCATTTGTTCAAGAAAGCGAAAGCAGTGATGATCCAGTGATGATCCAGACTTGATGATGGTAGAATTGATAATGATGGACTTGATGATGATCCAGAATTGATGATGATCCAGTGATGATGATCAAGTGACGAAGACTTGTGCTGATGAAGTGTGTCGAGAGAATACCTTCCTAGTTGAGAGGGAGTGCTGATGCAATTGTAACTTTGAAATGTATTCACTTGTATGTCTTATGTATTGTACCTCGATGTTACTATTGGGAGAATCAGTAATGTAATCAAGTCATGTCATACCCCGATGTTCCTATCGGGAGAATCAATAATGTAAACAATTCATGTAAAGTCATAGAGGGTAACCTTCCTGATTGATCAAGAGTTAAAGTCCACATAGTTGTGGGGTACTAGGGTTATTAGACTCTCCTAGAGAAGTCAGCCCTGGTGAGTTAATGTCAAGTTGAAAACTAGTATAAATAGAAAGTGAGCCTCTCTATTTATTACATAATCACTCACACTGAGTTGTAGCATATAACTGAGAGAGAGAAGAAGCTGGGACAAGAGAGAGAGAGACAACTACTATCGGGAGATCATCTTTGTATCTTCAGGTTTTACTTTTGGTGCTTATTCTATCTCTGAGGAAGTTGCAGGGTTTTCTCCTTTATGGTTTCCCTGAGGAAAATCTTTGTGTCCATTGTCTATTGTGATTGATTGTTGTGCTTTTTATTCTCTCAAATAACATCTTAATATCATATAGCTTAAATGATAAAAATCTAACATGGGAGATGACTATCAATATCCCATCAAAGGTATTGGTGAATCAAGCTACAATCTTGACTCTGGGACCTCCATGAAGATGAAGGAAGTATTATATGTACCAAGTTTTAAAAAGAACCTACTTTCCATCTTAGCTCTAGATAAGAAAGGATAGAGAGTTTCTTTTATAGATGAACAAGTACTCATGTGGTCCAAGGGTAAGACACTTGAAGATGCTATATTCATTGGAGAAGAAGAAGGAGGATTGCAAAAGCTCAAAGGACATATAGAGACAACCCTTGTCCATGAGACTACCAGCTCAAGTGAATTGTGTTATAGGAGACTTGCTCACATCAACTAAAAAGCATTTCCCTATGTGAGCAAGGTGGTAACATGGTTACCGGATTTGAAGATCGAACATGAGGGAACCTACAAGGGATGTGCATAGGGAAAGAACATCAAGAATCCCTTTCCAAAAAGTGACACAAAGACTAAAGGTATGTTGGAACTAATCCATTATGATGTATGTGCTCCTATTCCCTCCATATCCTTAAGTGGATATGAATACTATGTCACATTTATTGATGATTATTCAACAAAGACTTGGATACAATTTTTGAAGAATAAAAGTGAAGTGTTCGAGAAATTCAAGGAATTCAAAGCCTTGATAGAGAACCAGTTAGAAAAGAGAATCAAGACACGGATATCATATAATGGTGGAGAATACACTTCAAAGGAGTTTGAAGCATTCTGTAAGGAGGCAAGAATCAAGAAGGAACTAACCACTCCCTATAATCCCCAACAAAATGTTGTTGTGAAAAGACAAAATATAACTATCATGGAAGCAGTGAAGACCATGATTCATGACCAAGACCTCCCTATGCACCTATGGGCTGAAGCTGCAAGAACAACCGTATGTGTGCAAAATAGATTATCTCATAGTTTTCTTGAATTCAAGAATCCTGAAGAAGTGTATACCGAAAAGAAATATGAAGTAAGCCATCTTAAGATATTTGGCTTTCCAGTATATGTACATATTTCGAAAGAGAAGAGAACCAAATTGGATCCTTCAGGTAAGAAGGGAATATTTGTAGGATACTGTGAAGTCTCTAAATCCTTCAAGATATACATTTCAGGATTTCATCATATCAAGATTAGTAGGGATGTAACCTTCAATGAAGAGGCAACTCTTCAGAAATCTAGAAGGTGTCAGCTTGAAGAAGCACATGAAGAAGATGTACATCCCATAAGGATAGAAGTTGAACAAAATCCTAAAATAGTAGCATCAGAAGATCATGACATGTTAGTGCCTTAGGAACCCCTACTATGGATATCTCTTGAAAGAGAAAACCTTCTTGGATAAGAGAAATCATACAAGAAGCATAACGATATGGGGCACCAGAAGGCTCCACAAGAACCAGCAAAAGATCAAATACATATTCTAGTTATGTAACTTTGATGTGTGATCTTGTAGACCAAGAACCCAATAGCTATGAGGAGTTTGCACAGAAGAAAGAATGGGTTGAAGAAATGATGGAAGAATACCAGCCGATCATGAAAAATGATGTTTGGGATATAGTTTCCAAACCAGAAAACAAGAGTGTGGTTTATTCGAAATGGATCTACAAGATAAAACATGTTGTGGATGGAAGTATTGAAAAGTACAAAGCATTATTTGTGGCTAGAGGATTCTCTTAGAAAGAGGGGATAGATTATGAAGAGACATTTGCTCCAGTAGCAAGGTACACTTCCATCGAAACTATCATGGAACTTGCTTCCATGATGAAGTGGGACTTGCACCAAATGGATGTAAAGGCAGCCTTCCTTACTGGTATGATTGAGGAAGAGGTTTACATCGAAAAAACCCAAGGTTTTGAAGTCGAAGACAGAGCAACTCATGTATGTAAGTTGAAAATGGATCTGTATTGACTAAAGCAAGCTCCTAGAGCTTGGTATGGCATAATATATAGCTTCTTGACAAGCATGGGCTTTACCAACAGTAAAGCTGATCCTAATATTTATATGAAGATTACAGGTGATGAACCAATCATACTATTATTGTATGTGGGTGATTCCATGAAGATAGGTAACACTTTTTGGCCAAATTTGGCGATGAAAACCTGATTTTTTACTCATGTGCTAGATAGAAGCCCTCAAAACGCATATATGCCATGTGAATTTTGACTTGCAGTAAAAAAACAAATTGTAGAATATTATGTTGGCTTCATAGTGATATTTTTTTAAAAATATTTCGATGTCATTTAATGTGTGAATTTTTGCATTTAATGAACTGTGTGACCTTAAAAATTTGAAGAAGCTAATAAGTGGCTCGTGTCCACGTAGAGTAATTCAATCTTGCATTAATAATTCAAAAAATATATATACATGAGCATGATCTACATAAAATGCAGTGTGATGTGCATATTTTTTTGTTAATTTTTTTTCGCATTATACAATTATTTATTATTTTTCGAAAGTGACCATATTCGATTTCAACATCGTTTTAAACACATATTTGTCCACGTAAAGCTATTTTTTCTATTTTTTCAAAAATTGAAAAACCAAAGATACCCTTTTGAAGAGGACACGTCGATATGTGATGTGTGCATTTTTAAGAATTTTTTGGCTGTGTATTTTTAACTCTGCGGATTTTTCTTTGAGCTGCTTCGAAGTTGCAGTGTGGTTTTCTAAGTATAAGTTTTAGAAGTAATTAAAAAATAAATTTCATATGAATTCCAAAATGCGTGTATGATACCTCAATGGATAGAAGATTCGTTGGTGAATTTATCGGTATCAACTCTGCTCAGTTATGTGCTAGGAATGGCAGGGTGTACACCTCTGCAAGGCACATAAATTTTTTCATTTGTTTGAATGTGAGCTAAGTCTATTTTCTTAAGCCCTTGACCAAGGTCTTTAAATACCTCGGTCAAGGTCTTAACGAAACCTCAACTGAGGGTTTGTAAAGCCCTCGACCGAGTTAATACCTCGACCGAGGTATTTATTAACCCTCGGTCGAGGTTTTAATACCTCGACCGAGGGTTAAGAAATACCTCGGTCGAGGGCTGAACAAAACCTCGGTCGAGGGCTTGATAAAAACTTGGTCGAGATATTAAGTGTCAAGCCCTCGACCGAGGTGCGTTTTTCTGTTTTTGCTGAAATGCTCTTGCCAAAAAGTGTTACCCTGGTCCGCGGATTCACCCATGTGGATGATCTATTTTTTACTGGAAATGAGAAACATATCAAGGATTGCAAGAAGAAGCTAGTTGAAGAATTCCAAATGAAATATCTTGGATTCATGCATTATTTCCTAGGGATGGAAGTGTAGCAAAGCCCAGAAAGAATATTTCTAAATTAGGGAAAGTATGCAGTAGAAATCTTGAAAATATTTGATATGTTGGATTGTAAAGTCATGGACACACCCATGGACACCAACTTGAAGTTGTTTTCTAATGAGACATTTAAGCTAGTGGACATGACTCACTATAGATAGATTATTGGGTCATTAATGTATCTGATGAACACAAGGCCATATATATTCTTTGTTGTGACCTCCTTGAGTCAGTATCTAGTTAAACCTAGACGGGTTCACTTGATAGCTGCAAAGCATGTGATGAGGTACCTAAAAGGTACGATTGATTAGGTAGGAAGTGTCATGGACAAGAAAAGCACATCAGGAGGATGTTATTGTCTGGGATCCACCATGATCTCATGGTTTAGTAAGAAAAAATCCATTGTTTCTCTTAGCACGGTTGAATCAAAGTATATTGTAGCTTGCTCCGCTTGGTGTGAGGCGATATGGCTTCAAAAGATGATGTCGGGAATATTTGACATGGAGGTGGACACCACAATAATTTTCTGTGACAACTAGAGTTGTATAAAGATGATAAAGAATCCAGTGTTCCATGACAAATCGAATCATATAGAAATCCGATATTTCTATATAAGGGATATGGTACAAAATGGAGACATCAAACTCCAGTATGTGGGTACTGATGAGCAAGTTGCTGATATACTAACCAAGCTGCTATCTCGAATGAAGTTTGAGTATTTCCGTGACAAGCTTGGTGTAGTTCGAAAGGATTTTCCTCACAAGGAGGAGTAGTGATGGGACTACCAATGATGGACCCTCTTCAAAAAAGGAAGATCAGGTCGAAAACATGGACCTTCCTCGAACAAAGGGGGAGCAGGTTGATGATATGGAAACTTCCTTGGAAAGGGGGAGTAATGATAATACTGACATTGATGATGGATAATAGTGATGATGGTCTGACATTTTTTTGTGGATGATAGTATCCTCTCTTGAGGATTGCATCTATAACACTATGTTCATGAGAGTGGTCCTTACTAGCTAAGGATAGCCCTGCAAGATGTTGCTCTCATAGAGAGTACCCACATTCATTTATGGATACCGTAGATTAAACACTCGCTCAAGAGTGGTCCTAACCTATGTGGTCTGGATGCTCTACGATGAGTCCTCACGGACGCTGGGACTAACAATGTGTATGCAGTCGAGATATGCTATGTAAACAATACTCTTGTATGGAGAGTATGCCTAATTCATATGTAGATGCCATAGAATAACACTTGCTTGGGAGTGGTCCTAACCTATGAGCTATGGATTCTCTATTATGAGTCCTCACGGACGACGTAGTATAACACTCACTTGGGAGTGGTCCTAACCTGTGTGGTATGGATGTTCTACAATGGGACGGCATTGTCTATTCGGTCGAGATCTGCTCTGCAGACAATAATCTTACTTGGTAGAGTATACCTACACATGAGTGTAGATACCGTAGTATAACACTCACTTGTGAGTGGTCCTAACCTGTGTGGTATGGATGGTCTATGATGAGTCCTCACAGACGATAAGGCCAGCACTAGGTGTGGTCAAGATCTACATTTAGTTATAGATGATTCAATTGATCGATTTCATGGATCATGCTGATCAATGATTGCATCGTCCTTGGAATTATGTCCTAAAGTGATCAAGATTGATCATCCCAAAAATACATCATGTGTACTTCACGTAGCGTGGCAGTGAAGGATCAAGTAGATCGAAGTACATTAGCAAAGGGTCAAGTAGATCGAAGTGCAGTTGCAAAGGATAAAGAAGGATCGAAGTGTTGATGCAAAGGATTGAAAGGATTGGAGTGATGCTAAAGGATCAAAGTGCTATTATAAGGATCGAGAAGATTATAAGGATACTGCAAAAGATCAAAGTGATGTTGCAAAGGATCAAGAAGATCAAAGTGCTACCATAAAGGATCGAGAAGATCGAAGTGCTACTACAAAGGATCAAGAATATCAAAGTGCTGCTGCAAAGGATCAAAGTACTACAAAGGATCAGAAGATCAAAGTTCTGATGAAAAAGGATCTGAAGATCAAAGTTCTGATGAAAAAGGATCTGAAGATCGAAGTACTAATGCAAAGGACCTAGAATATTGATGTGCTGCTACGAAGATCGATGTGTTGCTGCAAAGAAAGGATCAAGTGATCATGTGATGCAGAAGATGAAGAGTAACTGTTCCAAGTTACTAATTGTGAAAAAATTCTTGTGACGTATAGATGTATCTCCTCAATGTACTATTGTGATTGCCTCTCTGTTATCCTATAGTATATGATGATTTTGTCAGTAGAATAACCTTCTCATTAAGGGGGAGCATTGAAATATTGTAACTTCAAAGGATATTCTAAATGTATTTTACTGATGTAACCTAAGGGAGATGTTATTATTCCTCCGATGGGGTGTTACTATTGTATTTGGTCATTATAGAGTCATGAGGTAAATACTCCTCTTGTGTCGGGTCTTTAGTACCCCAATTAATAATATAATATACTATTTTGAGTATTCCTAGGTGAATTCAACACAGACAATTTATTAGGGCCGACTTGTCTAGTCCAAAAAGTCATTTGACAATTAGTATAAATAGAGGAGTTGTGGTTCTTATTTGAACACAGGATCACTCACTTGTGTAGCGAATAGGAGAGAGAGAGAGAGAGACATAATAGAAGGAGGTGAACAATTGTTTTTGGTTGTATTTTATACATCTTATACAAAGGAATTTTTTGCTAGGTTTTCTTCACCTTGAGGGTTTCCCAGGATAAATGTTGCGTCCATCTTGTGATTGTGTCTCTATCAACGATTTTTGATATGTTGCTGTTATTTTTGAATTGAATACTATTGAATATAGTCTAGCATATGAAAACTTAACAAGTTTGGCCCGAAAGGGTTAGTCAGACGAGGCCTATTGATCCTAGGGGGATTAGTATGTCTGGCTAGATCACTTAAGCCAAGTGGGTTTGTAAGCCATGAAAAGGGTTGTTGGTCCCTAGGAAGATCCATTTGTCTAACTAGGCTTGCTGGCTTGAAAGGGTTAGTAAGTTAGAAAAAATGCCCGGGTGGATCTACCAGAGAACTCACCGTGATGTTGCTCTGAGATAGTTAGAGGGCAAGATGGTTGTTAAAATATTGCTATACTATTGATGAGATGTTTGCTTTCAGTAGTGTTATACTGATTACTGTTGAGATGTTAGTTCAATATTGTTATAATGATGATTGCTGAGATGATTGGTTGAACATTGGTATGCTGATTGTTGAGATGGTTGATTCAGTATTGTTATACCAATGATTGATTGAAATGTATGTTTGAGTAGTGTTATAATGATGATAGTTTCAATATTGTTATATTGATTATTGATTGAGATGTATGATTCACTATTGTTATACTAATGATAGTGTAAGTATTGATTATACTAATGATTAATGAGATTCTTGCTGAGATATTTAAAGTGTTGTCACACTGTTGATTGCTGAGATGATTGTTGAGATGGTTGCAATTGATTGCTGAGATGTTTCATTGATGAATGATTGATAGATGCTGAAGTGTTTATTGAGATAGTTTTAGTGTTGTTACAATGATTGATGTGATAGTTTTAGTATTCCTATACTGATGTGGCATAATTAGTATCTCTATACTAATGATGATGTTTATGATGATGATGTTACAACATATCTATGTTGGCAATGCATATGATGATCTAGCATTACAGATGTTTTTTTTTAGCACTAACATGCTAGTCATGTCGTTGATTTTTTCAGTATTTACATATTGTTGATGCAGATGATGATGTTTTAGTATTTCCATACTGAAGATACAGATGATGATGTTTCAGTATTCACATACTGAAGATATAAATGATGGTGGTTCAGTATTTACATATTGAATATGCGGATGATGATTTTTTTAGTATTCACATATTGGAGATGTAGATGATGATGGTTTAGTATTCACATACTAAAGATGCAGATGATGACAGTTCAGATGATGATGTTACAGATGAGGGTTCAATGTTTACACACTGATGTTGGCCAGTGGATGATTCAGAATATGTTCTAGTATTCACATACTGATTCTATAGAAGATGGTTCAAAAGATGAAGAAACGAATGATGATGATCCATAAGATTATTCTGCATTCATATGTTGATGTTGCAAGAGATATTCTAGAAGATGACAAGAAGATGATTGAAGAAAGATGATTGCAGAATCAGATACACCTGATGTCGATGATGAAGATGCATGATGATGTACCAAAAATTACTATGACATATAGAGTCTCACCAATCAGTTGTACAATTGTAATAGTAGTAGTTGTTACTATAGTTGAATACCTTCCTAGTTAAGAGGGAGTGTTAAAATATTGTAACTTTGTAAGATATTATAGATGTATTGTATTCCTCCTTCCAGAGATGAGTTTGGTCTTGTTAGAGTAATTGAAGGATGCAATGTAAACCTATGAATTTAATTCGAGTCAATACTACCCAAGTGTCAATATAATAAATTCTATTTGTGGTGTCCAGTTGGACAAGTCCACCCTGACAGCTAGTGAAGTTGGCCCCACCAAGTTAGAGGTCAAGTCAATAGAAGAATATAAATAGGGAGACACTCCCCTTCATTTGTACTCACTCACTCAAGCATTTTTATAAGAGAGATAAGAACTAGTGCGCTAGAAAGAAGTTAGAAACATTTTTCTTGCGTTTTACACTGCTTGGTCGAGATCTATACTGAGGAAGTTTTGCAGGGTTTTTTCCCTTGTGGTTTCCCCGAGGAAAATATTTGGGTTCTTTTTTTCTTATGTTTTCTATGCTTGTTGTTCTTTCAGTAATTTTCTAGTAATTTGTTTTAAGATATCATCTAAGGAAATTGATAAAACTTAACAGGTAATCTCTTGCTATTGGAACTTTGAAATTGTTGACAACATATTCTCTTGTTGTAGGAGGTAGATACCCATATAAGGATTCAAAAGGTGACATTTTTGTTGATGTATGATATGTACTATTGTACCACCATTATCCAAGGTGTATCCATTTTACTCATTGATTTTGTTGGTCATTAATAACATTCCTCAGGTATCCTTCAAGGAATTTGTTTAGTACTTCAATTTGTCCATCTGTATGGGGGTGGTACGAGGTACTCATAGTTAATGAAGTTGGTGGAACAATTCTTTCCAGAAATTACTAGTAAATTTTGGGTCCGTGTCACTAACAATAAGCTTCGGAAACCCATGGAGCTTAAATATATTCTTTACATAACTATCTGCAACTTGGATTGCTCTTGCTTTGGATGAAACACTAATGAAATAAACATATTTTGCTAATACGTCAATGACTACAAATATACTATCCTTTTCTTATGATGTAGGAAGACCGATGATGAAATCCATGGATACCTTAGACCATTTTTGGGCTAGAATATGAAGGATTTGTAGGAGACCGGGAGGAGCCACCATTTCACACTTCTTCCTTCGACAAGTATCCCATTCAACCACATATTTATGGATATCAGTCTTCATTCCCTTCCAAAAGAAGGATTGGTGTATATTGTGGTATGTTTTAAAGAAATCAACATGGCCCACTGTCAGGGAGTCATGGTTCTCTTTTAAGACTTTAGTTTTGAATTTTGATAAACTGGGTAATTATATTATTTGTTTGTACCATAGTATGTCCTTTTCCCATGAATATTTGGAGTTTGTTTCTTTGTTGTTTTCAACTTCTTCAATTAGCTTCCTTGTCTCTAGGTCTTTTACATACTCACTTTGGACTTCTGAAATCCATTCAGGAACAACTACGTATATGGAACATAGTGAAGCATCACTATCATGTTTTCTTTTAAATCTGTTTGCAAACCTACTCTCCTTACCTTTTTTATACAAAACATCGAAATCAAATAATTGGATTTGGTTTACCCATTTCTGTTGTTCAGAAGAGAGATTTGTTTGAGTTAGAAAATACTTCAAGCTGTTGTGGTCTATTTTAACAAGAAATTTTTCCTTGAATAAATATTGCTTCCATTTTGTAAGGCCATGCATTATTTCCAACATTTCCTTATTGTATGTGGATTTTGTTTGCTTACTTCGTTTTAAATTACGGATTTTGAAAGAAATGTGATGTTTATATTGCATGAGGACAAATTCTAAGCATGTCCCTAAAGTGCCACATTCAAGGATGAATGTCTTTGAAAAATCAATAGCTGTTAACACTGGTGTGTATGTAATTAGTGATTTTAATTATTCAAAACAAGTTTTTGCATCCTTATCCCATCTAAAACAATTCATTTTTAATAGTGATGTTAGGGGTGCTACAATTTGGGCATAGCTGTGAGCAAGTATTCTACAATAACCTGTTAGACCTAGAAATCCTCTTAATGATCTAATTGACTTGGGGGATGACCACTCTGTGATTGCCATTTATTTTTGGTAACAACCTTAATGTCATCAGCTTAAACATTGGGCCCCAAAAAATCTATTTCTTTTTTCCCAAAACTACATTTGATTTGTTAGCATAAAATTGTTTTCTTCTAGAAGCGTCAATATTGTTTCTACATGCTTGAGGTGTGAGTTCAAATTTTTACTATAAATAAGGATATCATCAAAGAACCCTAGCACGAACTTTATTAGACAAGGGAGAAACAAGTCATTCATTACTGCTTGAAATGTTGTCGGAGCGTTGGATAATCCAACTGAAATCACTTGAAATTCATATAAACCTTCATGGGTGCAGAAAGTTGTTTTGGGGACATCTTCTTCTCAAATACGGATTTGGTAATATAATCATTTTAAGTCTAGTTTAGAAAAATATTTTGCACCATGTAGTTCATGCAACAGTTCGTCAACAAAGGGAATGGGGAATTTATATTTTATGATGACCTTGTTTAACTCTCGATAATCAATGAAAATTCTATATGATCCATATTTTTTCCTAACGAGTATGATTTATGCAAATAAAGGACACTTACTACGTGTGATTATTCCAGTGGTTAATAGTTCTTACACCAAACTTTCTATCTCTGATTTGTTCCTTTGAGATTGTCTGCATGAATTTTTTCCAATTGGTGTTGATTATGGCATCAAATCGATGATCTGATCCCTAGAACATGGGCGAGGGAGACCATGAGGAGGGTTTTGGAATATTTCACTATGTTCCTTTAGGAGTTTTTTCTAATTCATGAGGATCAGTATTTTGTCTTTCATTAGTTGTCCTTTCCACATCATAACAGTATAAGAAGAATGATTGAGCTCACTTTTTTATCATATTTACCATTTTATTGGATGAGACAATTTTTGGAGGGGGGAATTTAATATTTTAAAGCTTATATTTCCTCACATTTTCATAGAACCTTATAATTTGTTCTCATAATATTAATCCGGTGGTCCCCAATGTTTCCAACCATTTTGCACCTAAAACAATGTCAAGCCCTCTAATTTTCATAGCATACATTGATGGTCTTAACTTGTAGTCGTTTATAGCTATTTATACTTTATGGCATTTATTGTCACACGGTGTGGTCTTATTTCTTGGTATTTATACTTGAAAGCTAGCGGTAGGGTAGATAAATATGTTTAACTATTTTGGTACCTAGAGTCTATGAAGTTGTGTGTACTCCCACTATCGACCAACACTGAAACCTTAGTATTCTTGATATGGCCAAACAATTTGAGGGTCTGGGGTTGAGAGATACCTATCATTGTAGCCACTAAGAGCGGTTGTGTGATGTTAGCCTCCTATTTTCCAGTCTCATAGCTATCTGATTATGTGTCAAACACTAGTACATATGGCTCAGAAGTTCCACAAAATATTTCCATGAATAAGTTAAAATGGTAATTTTTGTGGATAAATTGATAAATATTTTGAAAATAAATTGTTCTGTCCCCCGATCATCATCGCTACTGTGACATAAATGTTTGTTTATCTCTATATTGATGAAAGTTTGTCTCTATTGCGACGAAGACAGACATTTGTCGCTATAGCGACGAAATGCTCAACACTTTCAAATCAACGGTCATTGACTTTTTCTTATTGTTGAAATTTGATCGTTGTGCATTTTAGTTGAGAGAGAAACAAAGCAATGATATAAAAGAGGTCATTAGGAATATAAGGTTTTCGATTGGGTTTGCATGGAACATTCAAAATATCTTAACGAAAAAAGGTGATTTTTTGGTGTTAAAGCTCATGAATGGCATACATTCATTAAGGTAAATATTTACGTATATAATTTACATTTAGTACATACTTTTTAGTAATTGTTGTCTCTTATTTGGAAACTAAATAAGTAATTATTTTCTTTTTGTTACAGTATGTTCTATCTCTATCTCTCCCATATAGCTTTGAAGATGACATAATACAAGTTATATATGATGTTGGTAAATACATGACGTAAGTAACAATTTATATGCATGAAAACGTTTGTTCACTTTGTTGCATAGCTTATTGACATATTTTTTTTTACAGATTGGAACTTTATTATATATGCCTCAATCTTGTTGATCAGTGTTATTTTCTTGCATCATTTGTACATGGATTTCATCTAAATAAATCCATAAAGAAGATATTAGGTATTGGAAGAGAGAAATTCCTCATCTAATGTGTGAAATGCATAAGTATTTACCTCCGTGATTTTTCAATGCACTCAATGCACAATAACACTATCTCATACACCAAGTTTAGGATATTTAATTGTGTGGACCTATACACACAATATCAATGTGGATGGTGAAAAGACATTTAAAGTGATTGAAGGTTTTTTTTAGAAAAAGAGCACGTCTTGAGGGTTCTATTGTGTAGGGCTATATGGTATATCAATCCATGGTGTACATTAGTCAGTATGTTCCAAATTTAGCAAAAAAATATCAATCTTCCTCACATTTGGCACGTCAATCAATCAACAAATTTGAAGGGGAGGTCCTGTTGGGGAAAGGTAGAACAAGGAAAGTGAAAGGTAATTAGATGGTGTAGATTTAATTTATTATATAATTAATTTTTCAATTTCATATATATATTACTCATGTAATTTTTATTATTCCATCAATATTTTTAGGTAAACTTAATTGCCTTTAATGATAGCTAATTTACAATTCTTAATTGTTAATTTTTCGTATAGTTGGTCACGTGCGGGATGTAGTACAATTATACATTGCAAACAATCTTGATTGGATGGGGGAATGGATAGAATGATGTATATAATTATATGGTACCTTATCATGGGAAGGGGTGAGTAAATTGATTAAAACATTGCATCGTCATTGAGAAGAATATCCCGATGAACTTACACAAAGGGAAATTGATTTAGCACATATTTTAAAAGATAAAAAGGCAAGTATATTTTATACCCTGATCATTTTTTCGTTGTTTCCCATTATAGAAATGTGTTTCTTTTGTTTATTTCTTCTTATATATTAATTTACTGAGTTGGGCATGATGTGGTTGATACACCACAAGGCTATGTGGTCCAATGGTCATAAATTTTCCATCAAAAAGTTGGATGACAAGAAGAAAACTTTTGATTGTGGGATAAATATAGTTTTCAAGTCGTTAATGTTTCCTCTAGAAATGACAAGCATCCAAAAGTATCAAAAAATAGGTACTATGGTTATTTGGAAGATATAATTGAGTGTGACTTTAACTCCTTTAAAATAGTACTATTTGAGGTCAAATTGTACATGATACAAATTAATGAACGTGATCCTAAAAGAACTGTTATTGAGCATGCCAATGGATTTACCATGGTTAATACACGGGCACTTGAACTGGGTACATAACCTTATGTTATTCCAAGTCAATGTGAGCAGGCCTTTTACTCAGAGGTTCTAGGTAAAGCAGGTTGGTCATACACTGTTAGATATGATCCAAGAGGAATACCATCCAAGTATAATCCAAAGAAAGAAGACAATGTTGAAGAACAAGGTGATGCAGATCAGGAGTAATTGGCCCTGCAAATGTGTTTGATGAAGAATTCGATGAAGAAGTTGATCAATATCCAAATGACATAGTAGACAATTTTTTACTTGGTGATGATATTGATTGATGAATTTATGATCATCAATGGTATCATAATCATCATCATCACCATCATCACCATCATCACCATCATCACCATCATCATCATCATCATCATTGACATCATAATTAACCTCAGCCTCATCATCATCAATGTTATCATCATCATCATCGTCATCAATGTTATCATCTACATCATCATGATCATCATGTTCATACTCATTAGAATAATAAAAATCATCATCATCATGGTCATCCTCATTATAATAATTGCAACCATCATCGTCTTCATGTTCACATTCATTAGAATAATAGCAATCATCATCATCATGGTCATCCTAATTAGAATAATCACAACCATCATCATCTTCATATTTATGATCATGAATGGTATAATAATCATCATCGTCATCATCATCATCATCATCATTACCATCTTCATTATTTTCATCATCGACATCATCCTCATCCTCATCCTTATCATCATCATCTTCATCATCAAACTCATCCTCCTCCTCAGCCTTATCATATTCAATTTTATAATCATCATCATCATCAATGTTATCATCATCATCATCATCATCAATTTTATCATTTTCTTCATCACTGTCATGTTCATACTCATTAGAATAATAGCAATCATCATCATCATGGTCATCCTCATTAGAATAATTGCAACCATCATCATCTTCATCTTATGATCATCAATGGTATCATAATAATCATCATTATCATCATTACCGTCATCATCTTCATCTTTATGATCATCAATGGCATCATCATCATCATCATCATCATCATCATCATTATCATCCTCATCACCATATTCATCATCGTCATCATCAACATCAACATCATAATCAACCTCATCCTCATCCTCAGCCTCATCATCGTCAATGTTATAATCATCATCATCATTAATGTTATCATCATCATCATCGTCATCAATGTTATCATATTCATCATCATTATCATCATGTTCATACTCATTACAATAATAACATTCATCATCATCATGTTCATCGTCATTAGAATAATCGCAACCATCATCATCTTCATCTTTATGATCATCAATGGTATCATCATCATCATCATCATCATCATCGTCATCATCTACATCATAATGAACCTCATCCTCATCCTTAGCCTCATCATCATCAATGTTATAATCATCATCGTCATCAATGATATCATCATCGTTGTCGCCATCAATGTTATCATATTCATCATTATGTTCATACTCATTAGAATAATATAAATCATCCTTATCGTGTTCATCCTCATTATAATAATCACAACCATCATCATCTTCATATTTATAATCATCAATGTTTTCATAACCATCATCATCATCATCATCTTCATCATCACCATCATCACCATATTCATCACCCAAATCATAACCAACCTCATCCTCATCCTCATCCTCATCATCGTCAATGTTATAATTATCATCATCATCATTGTCATCAATGTTATCATCTTCATCATCATGATCATCATGTTCATACTAATTAGAATAATAGAAATCATCATCATCATGTTCATCCTCATTATAATAATCGAAACCATCATCATCTTCATCTTTATGATCATCAATGGTATCATAATCATCATCATCACCATCATCACTATTATTATGTAAAATGGCACTTCTCCATCCGAGCACTAACATCCAATATGTCAATACACAAAAGGACAAAATGGATTGAAGTAGCCAAAACACTATATATGGGAATGAATGTTCATACATCATCTCTTGACCAACTGAATATATTTTTATTTGGAAATTAGGGTTGCACACAAGACTATTTGCACAACAACCTACATGTCACACATGAGCATGTGCATTGCAACTCACATGTACATTGAACACGCGGGTTTCCTTAAAGCAAGAAGCGTGTCATATGTGGCTTACCTATATCGATACTCGTGTGTACCTTAATTTGAAGTTAAAAAATATAAAAGAATATTAGTCGAGATCAGTTGAGCCCCTAATCATAGTTATCTCAATTGTCTCAACCATCCTAACCTTCAAAACCTATCTTTTACCTCATGTATAAATAGAGGGCATGGGATGGGGCTAATCAGTGATTCCTAGAACAACAAAGTTATGCTGGTGGTATGCCTTCAAACATCTTGGAGCAGCAGACATTAAAGAGAATTTGAGGTCAAAAATGGGCCTCCTAAGAGATGTACTACAAAAATATAAAATATATTAAAATATTATGAGTTTA
>LPNX011093196.1:475143-593686 GCA_001517045.1 Pseudotsuga menziesii | reverse complement strand
ATGGGGGATGATGTCATCTACTAGAATGTAATTGGTTGATTTTTATAGTACATTTTGGTCCTTTTGAAGCCCATTTTTGACCTCAAATTCTCTCTAATGACTCAGTGTCCTTGGTTTGCAGAAGGAGCACTTGTTTCAAAAGTTGGGTTGTAATCTCACCATTCTCTGTTTATTAATAAAGAAGTTCTTCTTCCAATATTGTGCACTCTTGTATATGTTGA
Source organism: Pseudotsuga menziesii (assembly GCA_001517045.1). Classification (NCBI taxonomy): domain Eukaryota; kingdom Viridiplantae; phylum Streptophyta; class Pinopsida; order Pinales; family Pinaceae; genus Pseudotsuga; species Pseudotsuga menziesii. Next base: position 593,465 of record LPNX011093196.1, on the reverse strand, counting down.
TTATTGAATTATCTTATAATCTCATTATGAATATGTTTTTCATTAACAATTGAGATATATAGATAGATCGATAGATAGATAGATAGATAGATAGATATTTGTAGGAAGAACTTGTTCTTTGTAGGTGATTGGAGAAGCCCTGGAAGTTGTGGAAGCAACTGAAAGAGGAGAAGAAAAGGCTTAGATCAACCGTCATAAACCAGGTTTGCAAAATTTTCTTCCTATTCTTATTTCAATTTCTACATGGCTGATTGTCTTCATGTATAGCTTAGTAAGTTGGTAACCCTAGAGACCCTAGGTTATAAGGGTGTGTTTTCCTGAACAACAATTACCATCTTCATCATCGTCATCATTGACATCATAATCAACCTCATCCTCATCTTCAGCCTCATCATTGTCATTGCTATAATCATCAATGTCATCAATGTTATCATCATCATCATCATCATCAATGCTATCATATTTATAATCATGATCATCATGTTCATACTCATTAGAATAATAGAAATCATCATCATCATGTTCATCCTAGCGATGATTTGTTGTGGCAAAAATGCTCACATGTACTAGTGATAGATGAGAACCATGACATAATTGATATGGAGAGATATCATAGGAACTATGTTCATCATCTACTATCTTTGTTTATTTTTGCATTAACACATGTAATCCATAGTCTGTAACCTCCTAGTCTAGGATATATTGAATAAGCCTAATTATTTAAAAAAAATGGTTTCTATGTTAGAAGACATTTTAAAAATAATAATTAGACAAGAATAATTTCATGTTAAATTTCCTATTTATCAAGGTTGTAATTAATTGAATTTTACACATTTTTAGGATTTAAATATTTGTAAGAAATAAATTGTATTATACAATGAATCACATCTAACCTTATTACTTACTTATGCTTGTCTCAACTCTTCTTGATAGTGGACTTCATTAAGCATCCTATGTGTGTCAAACTTCGAAATGGTCACCACATTACACTCATATGACATTTTTTTTCAGGAATGGGTCTATTAACGATGATGATGTTCTCTATGATGACGATGATGGCCATAAATACAATGATCATGATAATCCCGCTAACTACGATGACAATGATAATCTCACTATCAACATCATCATCATAAGGATGATGATGATGTCGATGGTGTTGTTTATGACGATGGTGATGATCATTGATGGTGAAAATGACAATGCTTATGATTATGATGGTGTTCTTGATGATGATGATGACAATGATTATGATGATGATGATGATCAAGATCAAGATGGTCCTGATGGTGATTATGATTATTATCAAGATGGTGGTGATGGTGATTATGATGATGATGTTCATAAGTATTGATATCGCCAGTTTCTTTTACCTTGCCTCCATGTTGCTGGAATAAGTCCTTGGCTTTATCCTTTCCCAATGGGGTGTAGTGAACTTGTTGGATTCAAGGAAAGGTGATAAATCACATTAAAAAATAAACATTAAAATAATAAAAAACATTAAAGTAATAATAAACATTAAAATATTAATAAACATTAAAAATAATAAATATAAATAATAAACAAAACAAAAAAATAAACATTAAAAATAATAAATATAAATAATAAACAAAACAAAAAAATAAACATTAAAAAACAACAAACAATTAAAACTATCCATCTTACCTTCCCCCTATCGTGACAATGAAATTTTACATCTTTCGCTTACCTCACCCACTAACTACGCCCGAGGTTGTAGAGGATTTTACAAGGTTGAAAAGGAGCTTTTCTAGTTACCTCACCCATGAAATAGGCCCAAGTTTGGAGAGGAGGTTTTTCACTTACCTCACCCATGAAATAGGCCCGAGGTCGCAGAGGAGGTTTTTCACTTACCTCACCCACAAACTAGACCTGAGGTCATATAGTAGGTTCTAAGGTCATTGAGGAGGTTCTAAGGTTGCAGAGGAGGAAACTCCAGTTCTTTCAACAAACCCCTTCCTTGACACAACCAGAAAGATAGGTTGTGAGCGTGGTGAAACCCTTAAGATGCACTAGGAACATATCAATTTAGTGTTTGAAACAATTTTTATAGTTTGGGTTCTTCCTACATGTCGCTTTTCATTGGGTGGCCATCAGGATTCAACTCAATTTTAATGGTATCCTAAATTTGGGGGTTTTCTATCCTCAAGGCTATCCACCCCCTTTATCTCCAAAATCTAAGCAGAGGGACATTGGAAGATTGAGATCGAGACCCATAAGAAAATGTGAAGTTTAGTAAGGCATCAGGAAAATCATAGTCTAAGGTAGCTTCAAGTATATTATTTTCCCACATATATGTCTTTGGTAATTCATCTACTTTCATTTAATCCATTAAATCATTTTCCAATCAAGGTTTTATTGATAGATATAGTCAATAAATTGCAATCAGGGTTTGCTCATATCTACCCTGCTATAAGCCTTGAAAATCGTCCCTGCTTATGGATAGTGTATAGATATACAATGTGGATAGATATACAATCTTGTCTTGTCTACACATTGTTGTTACGGCCGATTTATGGGAATAATTGATGTCTTGTTTCTCTATGATTTAGCAATGATTTAGCTCCCATTTCCTATTTATGTGACTGCAGACTTGGTCACAATTCCCTTATCGGACTTGGGTAAAAATGGTTTTAAAACAACATTTAGGGGGTGTGATATCAAATCAAGAATCGACACCTTACCTGAATCGAAACTACCCCAGTTTCCATAGCACTGCCAAGGGGTTGTTAATTCATTTGCTAGTTTGATTGCAAGATACTTTTACAACCGTTGATCACTTAACAATTGACCACAACCATCACCTTCAAGCAGGGTAATCTGATCGTTCATCACCGTTGATTAGTTTCTTGATAAACAAAAACCATCAATTCAAATTGTTCGTGCACAATAATCGTCAAACCACATTTTACTACTTGTGCTTTGCTTGAAAATCTCATGAACTATATCAATATAGGTTACAATTTGAAACTCCTAAATGAAATCTAACCCCTATAGATTATAGATAGATTACAATGCTATGAATTCACGAAATAATTCGACTCAATGTAAACACAAACTCAATACAATAATTTCTTTGTTCACTTGTGCCATTCAATTAACTTCCAGATCTTGAACCTGAAATAAATTGATCTTAACATAGTACAGACCCATACAGTGTTGCTTCTACTCAAATAACAAGTAGTTTTGATCTTCTCCTTAGATCAATATACTACCTCTCTCTCGGGATCTACAAGCCTCCAAGTTATCCAAGCTTCTCTAGCTATTCTAAGTTTCTAGGATCTATCCCAAAAGCTATTGAGCTACTTCACACCTACGACTCAGGAATCTCTAGAAACTAGACTTCTTTTGGACTCTATGGTATCATAACTACTCCTTGGTACTAGCACTAGGAAATAACACTTTTGTGGGACTATCCTAACCTATGCATGATACCTAAACCTCATACTTACTGAATTTAATCATCCCTATTAAGAACCCTACCGTCTATGAGGCAAAGCGTAAGCAAATCCAGAGCACTGTAGGTTATTTGAATCTTACCATAAGTAACTATAAGAAGCTAATAGAAGTTTGTATGAGAGTTGATCCCATATTCCCTCCATAAATTATAGTCAGGGTTTTATTGATAGATATAGTCATATTTTGCTCCTATCTTCCTTCCACCGATTGATTAAGATGGATGGTTTTATACAAAAAATACTTCACCTACTTCCTATAAACCCTACTTCCAGGTTTACCTTTGAGCTAATGAAATATTTTCAAGACATTTAAAGCCCACATTTAATGGACAAAATTCCTACAAGTATTACATTATGCCATGCAAGAGTAAGACAAAATTCCTACAGCTAGTTAAACATGCCCACAAGGTAATAGATAAATTCCCATTGAACCCCAAAATGCCTAAAATAGAGGTGTAAAGATACTTGCATGAGGTGTTGAAATGTCAACAGATCATTGAAATGCGCTTCACATGTAAGGGAATGCCTGCATAAGTATGCAAGAACCCACACATGAATACTATATGCTCGTGACATGTATGGACATGCCCGCATAATGAATGTATCAACAATCATCTAGTAAATTCATAAAAGGTAAGCATGCATCAATGACACGCAATGTTGCCTCACTTTATTTCCTTTTATTTTTCTAATTATATTTCTACCCCTATCACCCTACTTCCATGTATAACTCTGAGCTAGTGAAATATTTTGAATACATTTAAATTCCGCACTTAATGGACATAATTCCCACAAGTATTGCATTCTGCATGCAAGAGTAAGATAAAATACCCACAGTTAGTTAAACATGCCCATAGGTTAATAGATAAATTCATGTTAAACCCAAAAATGACCAAAATAGAGGTGGAAAGATGCCTACAGGAGGTGTTGAAATGTCAGCAGATCATTGAACTTCTTGTGACATGTAAGGACATGCCCACATAAGTATTCAAACACCCACACATGAAGGATTTATTCTTGTGAAATGTAAGGACATGCCCACATAAATATTGTATCAATGGTAATCTAGTAAATTCATAAAAGGTAAGCATGCATCAATGACAACATCACAATGCTGCTTCACTTTACTTCCTTTTCTCAACAGGGTGCAGATGTTTTTCCAAATCAACTACTTATCCCATTTGGAGAATTGATGTAAATGTATTCTGCAACTTAAATGTGGGCATATTTAACTAGCTGTGGTCATTTTTAGTGCACCTATGATTCCATGATCAAGAATACAATTGAAACAAATCAAGGACTTATGGAAATTCTTCTCCATCCAAGTGGTCATACAATATAGTTGAAGAATATATTTATAAGCTCAGGCTTCCCATAACATATCTACTTTAGTTTTACCTGTCAAGTGTTTAACTTTATCATTGAAATTCCCGTGACATGTAAGTACATGCCTGCATAATGAATGTATCAATAGTCAGCTAGTAAATTCATAAAAGGTAAGATTGCATCAATGATAACATCACAATGTTGCTTCACTTTATTTTTTTTCTTTATCTAACGATACTGCTGCCCCTATCAATGTGTAGACTAATTGTTCCCCATAAAACCTTGTTGGTTTGTTCATCTCAAGATATTTATTTTTTCTCACAAATATCTTCAGAATTGATGAAAAGTAATATCTCACAAATGGATATTTCTGCAAGCATACTGTATCTAATTTCTTTATGCATTTTACTTCAACTATTGTTATGGCTTCCTGTGGGCATTTTTTAAATTTTTGTACATTTTTGCGGGAATTTTTATGGAACTACGTGCATATGTTTGAGGCCTGCGTGAAGTTTATAAGGTAAGGCAGGCATTTTTTCAGTCCAATGGGCATTTTCAAACTGGCTGCGGGAATTTCTCCAAACCAACTGCTTATCCAATTTGGAAAATTGATTTAAATGTATTATGCAACTTAAATGTGTTTACTTACAGACTGAGTGTATGTAAGTGAATATGCAAATCACATCCTACGTGTTAAAATATTGTAACTTCAAAGGATATTCTAAATGTATTTTACTGATGTGTCCCAAGGGAGATGTTATTATTCCTCCGGTGGGGTGGTACTATTGTATTTGGTCATCATAGATTCATGAGGTGAAGCATCCATTTTGTGTCAGGTCTTAAGCACCCTAATAAATAATATAATATACTATTTTGATTCTTCCCAGGTGAATTCGAACCAGACAATTTAGTGGGGCTAAGTTGTCTAGGGTAAAATTTAGTTGACTCATAGACTCACTGCCAAGGTGTATAAATAGAGGAGTGGTGGTTCTTATTTGAACATAGATTCACTTACTTGAGTAGCGCATAGGAGAGAGACAGAGACAGAACAAAAGGAGGAGAACACTCGTTTTTGGGGTTGTCTTTCATACATCTTATACAGAGGAAGTTTTGTTGGGTTTTATTCCCCTTGAGGGTTTCCCAAGATAAATATTGTGTCTATCTTGTGATTGTGTTTCTATCAGTGATTCTGGATATGTTGCTGCTATAATATTGTGATGGGCCCACTCCACTGAAATTCCATCTATCATAGATAGTTGTTAATCCTTGAGTAGCATGCTTGAGGTTCCTGCTTGAGCCCATAAATAGATCAATGCAGTCTACATACATGTGTCTCCCTTTCGTCCACATCAAATCATCTAGATATTCAATATATACCTCCTCCTCTATCACTCTGTTGAGGAAGATAGTCTTGACGTCCATCTGATGGACACGCCAACCCATATCATCTACTAGTGAGATAATGGTCTAAATGGAAGAATACCTGGAAATAGGGGTGAAGGTCTCCTCATAATCAATAACCTCATTCTGTGAAAACCCCTTTGCCATGAAGTGTTCCTTATACATTTCCAAAATTTTGTTTGTTGCATGCTTCACCTTGTAGATCCATCTAGATCCTATCACCTTTTTCCCTTGTGGCCTTGGCACAACCTCCCATACTAGGTTTTTCATAATGGAGTCATACTCCTCAAGCATAGCCTCCTACCACACATCATGTTGTACAACCTCCCTTAAGATGGAAGGTTTAGAGTTAATCAACTCTGTCATCAATACCATGTAACTAAGGCTCTATGGTGGTACAATCCATATAAAATATATATGTGGAGGATCTACCTACATGGGATCATGCACTGTGGACCTAAACCACTTAGGCCTTGGCCTAGTGTCAACCTGTTGCAGCTGCTGGATATCTATCTCCTACTGTAGCTGATCCTTCAAGTCAATGACTAAAGGATCCTGTCCACCTGACTCCCTCTGACCATCATAACATGTGCTCTATGTATGTACCTATACCTATACATCTGGCTCCTCCAACTTGACCCTTGACTCCCATGTTGGCCACTGCTCTACTGGTAAGTCCAAATATCTCCTCAAGGCCTTGACCTCATCAAAATAGAAATCCTTGCTCACAATAATCCTCCTGTGAGATGGAATGTAAACTCTATATTCCTTCGAAATCTCAATGTACCCAAAAAGTAGCACCTTCTCTCCAGAAGGATCCAACTTCTTCCTATTTCCAACATGAATATGACAACAGTAGACATTGTCGAATATGCAAATGTGACTCACATCTGGCCTAGTTCTTGTGAAGACCTACTTTGGTGTCTTCCTCCCCAAAGCTATGTGGGGACACCTGGTTTTGAATGTATACTACAGTCATGTATGCCTCGGACTAGAGGAATAGTTGTAATCCCTGATCAAATAGCATGGCCTTGGCTGCTCCAACCATCATCCTATTAGTCCGCTCTGCAACTCCATTTTGTTGTGGGGTATGGGGGACGATGTGCTCCTTCTTGATCCCCCCAACCGAACAATACTCCATGAACTCATTGGAAGTGTACTCACCCCCGTTGTTTGTCCTCAACACCTGAATCTTCTTCCCTGTTTGGTTCTCCACGAGAGTCTTGAACTCTCAGAACCTCTCAAAGATCTTTGACTTGGCCTTCGAAAAATAGTTCCATATCTTCCTGGAATAGTCATCAATGAAATCACATAGTAGTTGTAACCACTAAACGAATGGACACTCATAGGTTTGCATACATCAAAATGCACCAAGTCCAAGGTATCTTTAGACTTGTGCTCACTCTATGGGAAAGGCTTCCTGATGTTCTTACCCAAAGTACAACCCTTGCAGTTGTTATGCTTTTCCTACTGTACCTGAGGAAATCCAATGACTAGCTATCTCATATGCTTCAGTGCTCCATGGTGTAAGTGTTCCATCCTCCTATGCCACAACTCACCCTGACTGCTACTGTTGCTACTAAATAGAGCCTTTGTAGACTCAAATTTTAATCTATACACTTTCCCACTCCTTCAGCCAATCACCTGATCCAAGCTCCTATCTAACCCCTTGGGCCTAATATACACTCTATGGTCATGGAAATTCACCTGATATCCCTTGTCTTCCAGAGTGGAGACTAATATAAGGTTTTTGGTCAGTCTTGGAACATATAACACATCAAAAAAACTGAGGTGTTTTCCATACTCCCTCTCAAATGAAACATTGCTAACTCCCTATGCCTGATACTGCGCATCATCACCCAGCTCAATGTGGATCCTTGTTCCACCCTCCTGCAAGTCTCTAAAGAATCTCTTATGTCTAGTCATGTGACTAGATGCTCCACTATCAATGTACCATATGCTTCTCCCTATGGTGCTTTCCATGCAAGCTATCAAGCAAAACTCCTCATCGAAGTTATTGTCTTGGAACTGGGAGGAAAAGTGTCCTTGCTTGTGGCACATAAAACACTTGACCTTTGACACATCAAGGTTCTTCTTACCATCCTTCTTCCTCTTTTCCTTCCCCTTTCTCTTCCCTGTAAGGGATAGAGCCTCCTCATCCACAATCTATGGGGCACTTCTGGATGAGCCTGATCCTTGACCCATGTGGGTCTTCTCCTACACAAAGTCATCCCATAGTCTTTTCCAATCAGGGAGCCTCTCCCTAGCCACAACACCTTTGACAATGTGTCCCATGGCTTAGAGAATCCATTGAGGGTTATCTGAACTAGCTCCTCATCGATTATCTTAGAGCTAACAACTCTAATCTTATACCTGATATGTGTGAGCCTCGTAAGATAAGGTACCACTCCTTCTCCCTTGGCCATCTTGGTGTTGTGCATCCTCTCTTGCAACACCATCTTCTGGTTCTCATTCTTGCTTTGGTATAGAATCTCCAAATCCATCCACATATTTGTAGTGGTATTCTTACCAGAAAGGTGAGGAACTATATGGTCCTTCACTCCATCCATGATAATCAACATGGCTTTGGAATCAATATTCTTCCAAGATACTAGATCTGTCGGATCTTTGGGTGCAACCTTCGTGGAGTCAATGTGCTCCTCTGCATGACTAACATAGAGGATCCTTGTGATCCTTTCCTTCCATGTAGGAAAGTTCTAAGCACCCTGGATTCTATCCTCAACTCTCAACTACACATCCATAATGAAGTGTACTTGTCAAACCCTAGATCTGGAAATCTAGGTTTGTGTCTTCCGATAGATCTACCCTTGATCTATCACTGCTGCTGCAAATCTCTCAGCTTTATCTCACCAGATCTTTGATACCATATAAATTTTACTTTAATATGCAATCTAGGGCTAAACAGTGCATGCAAATATCTATTGATAACCACACATGAATATATTTTACAGTATGAGTAGAATATAAAACTGAGAAATAAATCACAATATTGACACTATTATTTTGGGTATGGAAACCCCCAGAAAAACCCAAGATGGGAAAACAAGTGCAGCAGTTAGATATAGATTTTATTATGAGAAAATATAGAACTTTTATAATCACTGCAAATTCACCCAAACCTGACGAATACAGTAACCGACAGAATCATTAGGAAAATCCCAGCTAAACCTCAACGCCCTCCTGTGTGAGTGTATGACCCAGTTGTACGAAGCTCGGTGATCCTGCTACTCGCTCCTCCGTCTTCTCAGCTAAATCCTCTATCTGACTTTCTCTCCCCATCTGTATAATTTCTCTATCAAAATACAAGTGTGTGTGTCCTCTCCATCAATTGATCTTTCTTTTATAAATTTAGGTAAATAAAAACCCTAATTTCACTTTCACTTTAACTAGTGGTAAAGCAAAAACCCTAATTTCACTTTCACTTTAACTAGTGCTAAAGAAAAAACCCTAATTTTGATTTCACTTTAACTAATGTTTCACTAAAGTTAATTTAGATCACTTTAATTTATTTTCCAAAGTAAACTTAGGAAAAGTAAATTAAATACAATCAGTTTCCTAATTTAAGTCTTCTGCATGCAAGAACACATGCATGCAGGAAGACCTTCCTTGTTGCTACTAGTTTAACAAAAGATGTTGGAACTAGATTGGAGATATATAGTTTTTGGTTAATGACTCTGGATATATGATCGTACATCATAGTACTATTTCTATAGCTAAGTGTGGACACAGGTAGAGAAGGTCGAGTCGATCCAGGATGTATGTGTATCTCTAGTAGGAGTAGAGTAGACGGATAAAGAGAGAAGATCAGAGAGCATGATAGGGAGGAAAAGTCTGTAAATATAGAAGATAATATATCAAACAAATTCTACAGCTTTGAGTGAAGACAAAAATGTGCATCTATTTCCTCATGCCAATGATAGATGGAGAGCACCTTGCCATTTTTTCCCGAATGGGTTTCCACATTATATGTTCTGTATATGCCTATGATGTATGTTCAATATTTGTTTGCATGATATTTCATAATTAAGGATTGAATCATAACTTGGTAGTGAATTACTGTTAAAATGAGTATCCCACCTTCCCGGTCTTCATTGGAAAACCTTGGCGCATAGCCAAGGTACTAGAACACCTTGCCACACAAACTGCAGAAACATGGTTCTAGCAGTGACCCATAAGGACTGATATATCTCGGGTGATATGGAATCTGTGTCATGAGTGTTATCATCTGAGATCCTCCTTGTTGGGCCAATATCTTGAGCTTTGTTTTGTTTACCAAGAAGGGGATGAACCTTGGTCTAGCATGAGAGAGGGACAGAGAAAAAGGCCAACAATGAATTTGCTTAGATGGCATTTTTTCAAGCAACTTATGCTCATAGTCAAGATATGAACTCCTTAGTAAAATGCACCCCCTAGTATATACATTGGTAAATAATTGAAAATAAATCCATAGGTCTGATTCTAGTTGTCTTTTTCACAAGATCATCTTTAATTTTCTTAAAACGCTGAGTCATTTTCCTACAATGAATCTCCCAAGATGGAATTTTTTCAAACAACTTATGCTCAGAGTCAAGCTATGAACTACCTAGTAAAATGTATGCCCCAATTTGTACATTATCCAATAACTAAAAGTAAAACCATAGACCTAAATGCAGTTATATTGTTCACAAAAACCTCTTTCAGTTCCCAAAAATGATAGGTTGTTTTCCGGCAATGAATTTGCTAAGATGACATTTTTTCAAACAAATTAGACTCATATTCAAGCTATGAACTACATAGTAAAATGAATTCCCCAATCTCTTCATTAGTCAATATTTGAAAGTAAAATTATAGGACTGAATCTAGTTACATTGTTCACATAAACCTCTTTTAGTTTTCTAAAATGATGGGTCATTTTACCCCAATGAATCTGCCAAGATGGCCATTTTCCCAACAACTTATGCTCAAAGTCAAGCTATGAACTACCTAGTAAAATGCATGCTGATGTCTGTACTAGTGAATAATTGAAAGTAAAACCAAAGGACTTACGTTAGTTAAATTTTTCACATAAACCTCTTTCATTTCCTAAAATGATGGGTTGTTTTCCCACAATGAATATGCCAAGATGGTAGTTTTTCATACAACTTATGCTCAAAATAAATTTATGAACTACCTACTAAAATGCACTCCCTAATATGTATATTGGTAAATAATTGAAAGAAAAACTACAGGATTGAAGCTAGTTATATTGTTTATAGGAACATCTTTTAGTTTCCTAAAATGATGGATCATTTGCCCGGAATGAATCTGCCAAGATGGTATTTTTTGAAACAACTTATGCTTAGCTTCAAGCTATGAACTACTTAGTAAAATGCATGCCCTATTCTATACATTGTTAAAATAACTGAAAGTAAAACAACAAACCTAAATATAGTTATTGTTTACAAAAACTTCTTTTAGTTTCCTAAAATGATAGGTCATTTTCCTGCAATGAATCTACCAAGATAGCAATTTTTCAAGCCCCTTATGCTCAGAGTCAAGTTATGAGATTCCTAGTGAAATGCACGCCCCATTTTGTACATTCGTCAATAATTAAAAGTAAAACCATAGGCATTAATCTAGTTACATTGTCAACAAATACTTCTTTCAGTTTCCTAAAATGACGAGTCCTTTGCTCATAATGAATATGCCAAGATGGTAGTTTTTCAAAAAACTTATGCTCAAAGTCAAGATATGAACTTCCTAGTAAAATGCATGCCCCAGTATGTAAATTGGTCACTAATTAAAAGTAAAACCATGAGACTGAATCTAGTTATATTGTCACAAAAACCTCTTTCAGTTTCATTATATGATTGGTCATTTTCCCACAATTAATCTTCCAAGATGGTATTTTTTCAAACAACTTATGCTCATAGTCAAACTATGAACTACCTAGTAAAATGCATGCCCCAATTTATACACTATTCAATAGTTTAAAGTAAACCATATACCTGAAGCTACTTACATTGTTCACAAAATCCTCTTTTAGTTTCCTAAAATGATGGGTCATTTTCCTGCAATGAATCAACCAAGATGCCAATTTTTTAAACCATTTATGCTCATAGTCAAGCTATAAAATTCTTAGTAAAATCAATTCCCCAATATTTACAGTGGTCAATAATTGAAAGTAAAACCACGTGCCTAAATATAGATACATTGTTCACAAAATCCTCTTTCAATTTCCTAAAATGATGGGTTTTTTTCCTGCAATGAATCTACCAAGATGGCATTTTTTCAAACAACTTATGTTCAAATTCAGGCTATAAATTGCCTAATAAAATGTCTGCCCTAGTATATACATTGGCCAATAATTGAAATAAAATCGCAGGCCTAAATCTAGTTGCATTGTTCACAAAAAACTATTTCAGTTTTGTTAGGTGCTTAAGAGAGGCATACACGCAAATGACTAAACACAAAGATAATAGACACTAGATATGATAAGCATGAGATACATTTTCCATTAACATATGTACATACAAATACATTGGAAGTGAATCTTCAATTTATATTCCAAGGAGTCTCTTGGACTTATGAATATGACTCTTCATCTTCATCTAACCGAATGGATTAGGTTCCAACAAATCTCCCTTAATCTGAAGGAGTATATATGAGTCCAAGAAAGAGATGAAATCTAGAGAAGGACATCCATAAAAAGTTGAATAAGCTCTCTAAATCAAATCTTAGTGGAAGTCGTAGTCTTATACTAAGTGGGTGGTTTAGGGATAACCACAAACATTGGAATTTAACGATAAATTTCATTCTTTCTCATAGGTTCTCTCTAGAACTTGGCATGAAGTCTCAACAGTTCCTCTAAAAAAATGGTGGTTTGGGGACAACCATTGGATCTCTAGCAGAATTTGAAGTCTTCTACTAAGTGGGTAGTTTAAGGACAACCACAAACTCTGGAGCTCAATCAAGCATGGTGTTAACTTGGTTTAGGCTCACTTGTTTATGACCGTCAGTCATTCCCCCTTGTTTTGAACAAGGTGAGGTGAAGTGAATATCTCAACTACAATATGTCTCATTACTCGAGAATGGATTTTGCGGTATGACATATATATCTTATTTCCTGTTGACGACCAATTCAAAGAAGAAATCCACCCATAGGGAATCTTCTCTTGCGGGTTTCTTTAGAATGAAGCATATCTTTGAAGAATGCGTATGTTTTCCACAATGTTTGCAAGGATGAATATCAAAACACCGATCTTTCATGTCACCAAATTGATCACAATGTTGGCATTTCAAACTTTGAACTAATGAATATGAACTTTCTTTCAATAAAAACAACACTCTAAAATTGGATTGGCCTAAAGAAATCAAGAATGTGAACTATCACTTCCTTGTCATATCCAAGACTTGTGTTTTGCTTGTTGTACAATTTATTCCCATGGTCTGATGGTGGTATTGTAAAGAACAAGGGAAATGTGCGGGGCCATTGATTTGATTATGTGATTTTGAAGTGGCATCATTATGTGCAGGAAGCTGAATAGAAATATAAGCAGGATTATTCTAGACAAGAGCAAGTTCATAATGTGTTTATTCTTGTAGGAGTTTTAACTCAAGTGTATCTTGTGATTCTTGTACACAATATTGAAGGTAATTGATAGTGTTGTTCTTGACCATGACAGTGGTTTTGACATAGGAGAAAAGTAGAGTATCCAATAACTCTACCATACCATTTATTTTCTCCATTAATGAAACTGTGAATCACTCGAATGGAAAATGGATTCTTGCAACTCCACCCTTTTATAGAGAAAAAATAACAATTAAAGTACTTGGCTTAGAAAATGGTAGGGTGTCGGCTACAGCTGAGAATGCACCCGGTTACAAAAAAACGCTATATTAATGAGTACAAGCTCAGAGGGTTTTTCATTTTTAATGATTACAAGCTTATTACCTATTGATTTCATTTATTTTTCATAATTAGAAGGATGAACTAGATAAGAGAGTTTGGGACTCTTGTTTTTCTTATTGTTGGGACTTTGTTGCTTATTTGAATTCTTGGTTTTATTCCTTTGTTGTGCCACTATAGCCTTTCTAAATGTATCGACATTGTTGATTACTCCAATATGTATGATCTTATCTTGCTCTCTAATCAAGGCACCACAAAAATATAATGGATTCTATCTAGTTAGTCCCCAAAGTTTCTTTCATGGAATAAAAGGTAGATACAAAAATAGAATAGGTAGGACCAAGCTTGGAAAGAATAACATAAATACATTTATTTATGTCTTATCTATTTTTCATTCTTCAACTAAGGTCTTAAGGGTTTGAATTTAGATATATAGTCTTGAAAACAAGAAAAATAACTTGGATTTCAAGAAACCAACTCATATTCAAAGAGGTGACATCGAATCTCATTGTGTTTACCAAACACAATTTCCATTTTTTTCCCAAGCCTTATATGGTTAATAAATTCCTTGAAGGTGGACTTGTATCTCATTAGAAATTGCCATCTTGATTATTCCATGGGATTCATCAAATTTATCAACCCATTTTATTTTCTTATCATCATCATTGTGTTCAATTTATTTTCCTAAGGTGATCCGGTAAATTCCCCTACTTCGTAGGACATACTCCATCTGGGAATATGTTGTATACTTGGGATGCTAGTGACTGAAATCATCCTCACCACAAAGATTGAAAACTTAGGTATTTTTTATCTGATACAAGTAATCTAATGTTAATAAAAGGTACCTTCGTTCCAATGGTAAAATTGTCATTAAGAAAATGAGATCTAGAGATCGAGAATGTTCATGCAAAATAACATGATCAGAACATATATCATGGAGGGATGCAATGCCAATGAATGATATTTTATTAGGAAATAGTTTGGGATCATTCATGCAAAATAATGTGATTAGTACATGTCATTGAGAGAAACAATTCCAAGGGATGAGATTACATCGAACCAATGAGGTCAACATATCAAGATTATTTATGCAAAGAAACAAGATCAATCCATAACATGATGGATGACTACACTAACAATCAATATTATATCAAATCATCAAGTCCATCATATCATATATGTTCATGAAGTAAAGTTATCAAGACATAACACAATGTATCTTAGCATCAAGGGATGAGATTACATCATTCCAAGTAAGTGAGTGGTTAGGATCTCATCATCCTTGAATACATGTTAATATATGTATGCATGAACAATTTGTATGTCATTGTTTCATCTTGATAAATAGCCTAGATCGTTCCATAATCAAAGCATCCCATCATAGAATAGAAAGAGGAAACTAGCACCAATTCCCTAAATCTAATTTCATTTTCATATCAACAAGCAAAATTGGATCACATTAATTTGTTTTAGAAGAAAATATTTGGTGGGATTGTTCTCCAACTCAAATGGAATCTCAAAGATCCTACCCACTAAAAACATGAACCTGGGAGTGAGCACTAGGACCTATCAACCTTATCCATAACAATCTAATAAAAAGGTAATATGTCTCCCTCCATCTCATAGGAAAAATCATTACCACTACCACACTCCACCAACGAATGGCACTTAAAAAAATATTTTTGGCTTTTAATGAATATATGTTCCCCCTTTTAAGTGGATAGAATAGCCTCCTTGCATTATTTTATAATCTATCCAAAATCCAAGCCAAGACAAGAAACTTCTCCAAGCCAAGATGCCCTCCATAGTTTCCTAAATGACTATAAAAGTCATCATTTAGTTATTTTCTCCTCCACAACATTGTTTCTCTATTGAATTGTCATGTAAGCTTCCTTAAAGATCAAAACTCAGTTAATTTCCCTCTTGATAGTTAGAAAACAAAATCTCTTGTATCTTGATTAGTATAGTATAGATCCAATTCTATGTTATATTATTCTCCTTTGTAACATATCTACAATTTCGAAAACCTCAAGAGACACCTCAAGAAGCTATTCTTTCCATTACACCATTTTCATGTCTAATACTGGTGAGGTTTATTCTTCTCATTCCAGCCTTTCATTGATGACCTTACTCGAGTGGCCACTTGTTAGCATGATTTCGATCAACCCAGGTTCAAATACCTTCATTCGTCAACAAAGCCTAAGATATCATCCTGACAGGGTAGGACCCCATTGGCAACACCTGTGACGTAGATGTCGTCTCACCTGAGATATCTTATGGGAACTTCCATAACCATGTTTCGGAAATTATGTTGGGATTTCTACATGCAGAGTACTTTATCAAATCACTCAATTGAAGCTGGGAATTATACTTCTTGTTCTTTGTTTATTCATTCGAGATAACAGTCTACTCATCCATCGACATAGATCACAACATTTAACTTAAAATCCTTATCATGAATTCAATCTATAAAGGATATGACACATATATAGATGGGTTTATTCATAAACAGGAGTTGTGCAACATATTCAAGTCTACTAATTCACAACATACATGCATTCGACATAAACATAATTATCAAATATACACAGAGACACAATTTAACATGGAAACCAATCTGAGAAAAACCTCAAAGGTGCTCTTCATATGGCATGAGAAATTGGTTAGCACCTTCCGTTTGTGCACTTAGCTTACATACTCTTCTTTATATGTTCTTTACTATACATACAAACTTCACTCCTCTCATCCTCTCTAGTTTTGGGTCTATGCATTTCTTCTCTTATTCTCTTGACTGTCTATCCGCACATAGCCTGGATCGATTATCTAGCTAAGAAACTCTCTTCTCTCTCTTAACCTAGCCCCTCAATAACTAACTAAGAATGAGCCACGAACCACACATAACCTGCAAACAGCTTGGGTTCTCCCTTTAATAAGCTTTTACAAGTCTTAATCAACCGATTCTTTTCTGTTAGCCAATAAGTTGTCATTTCTATTTTCGTACATTCAATCACAACTAAAAATAGGCACTATCAGCCCAAAATACAATTATGATTTATTACCAAAAGTGTGCTTTATTCTAATTAACTATTTACCCATGATCAGTCAAACTTTCATTTTTGACTTTTTTATTCTTCTTCTGTCATGATTCCTTTTGTTGCGACTCTTCTTCCATTGCAGCTTTCCTTCATTTGCAACTCTTCTTCCATCACAACTTCCTTATTGTCTTGCGATTAGAATATTTATCTTCTCGAGCAGAATTATGGTCAAATTCTTCCTAACTTTTCCTAGGGAAAACACGCCACCAACACTCACCTATGTCTTGTCCCAAGCCACATTAGTCCGAAACATCTGTTATTGTGACCTTGCATTGAAAATACTGAAAGATTTTCACTACCTTTTCAGTCTGTCATTGCACTTCTTCTTCTGTCTTCTTCAAATTTTCCACAAGTTCGAAAATAATGTATCCTGAAGTTGTAAGTTATGTTGATCCAAAAACTTGTTGCATCTTTTCATGTACATGATGAATGATTCATGTAACTTTCATTACCTCTTCTTGTAACTCTATGACCTTGTTAGTTCTCTTTTGTTGTTGTGTTCATAGTTTTGTCACCTGCTGCTATAGCTACTTCATATCGAAATCCTTCACCATTTTCTCTACTATTCGAAACTTACTTACCTCATTCTTCAGCTAGTTAACTTATGATTCTGCAATGCACAATTGCTTTGCTACTTTTTCTAGTTCTTCATCGATGATCAAATATTTCCACAACTGAGAAACTTGCTTGACCACCTTGACACATAGTGCCTCCACCTCTTCTATCCTTGTTGCAGCCTCAGTTGTTTATTTTCTTCTTTCTTCTAGTACCTCTGGATGTGTACTCAATTTTGCTTGTACTTCCAACTTCGTGACCCAACATTCGATCTAAATCTATCTTAAATTTTTCTTTGTACCATGGATTCAGTAGGTATGGTCGATGCTTCATAGGTTTTGCGTCGGGATTTAATGGTATCTTTATCTCTCCAAGGTCCCCGAAAATCCCCTTCATCTCTGCAAATTTTGTATGGAATAGATCCTTAAATTTATGCAATAGGTCTGTGATCTTCTCGACAATTTAATCATCCCAATAATCTCCAATATTGGTGAACTTTGGATTCTCTGTAGATATAATATTTACTTTCTTGACTTTCAATGGATTTAGAAACTGGTTACTTGAAATACCAAATCCTTGCATCGTCCAAGTACTTTTTTACTCTCGGATGTTTATGCCTCATGGGTCATCATCATCAAGTTCACTTGTTACATTATAGCACTCCATCCAATGTTGGATTGTCACGTTGATCTGATTAAAGTTTTTCATCGATGTCAGGATGTTTTCAAATATCTTCATCATGATTACTTGTAACGTGAAATCAATCAAGGGATGACCATCAACAAAATCAAATGTGTGTGTAAAGCTAGTCTAGTTCTTCCCATTCAACTATCCCTCATCGCAGCTCAACCGACATGTACCAGTTCCTTGGTACCATATCCAATGTATGTACAAAGCTATGGCCCATTCATGTTGCAAAAAAACCTCCCATGTCACACAACAATTTTCAATGTTCTCGACAGGACTAATCAGTCCCTTGTATTTTTTACTAGTGTATATTATCTTCTCTCCAAATCAGACTTCCATCAATCTCTGGCATTGAGTTCATTCTGAGATATATTTTTATGTGTGACCCACCATTTTGCAGGTGTAGCTTTCAGTGCAAAGTCTAGGGAGGACAAACGCTTATGTTATGTAACTTTTTCTTCAAATTCTATAAGAAATATGCTAGTTTAGGTAAACCTTCATATGTAGGTAGATCACTTACATCGATGACTGCCCGTCGCATAGATTGTGTAATTATTTTTCATCTTCTAATCGACACTTCATGTAACCAGTTCTGCCAGTTTTCCAAAGCTTATCCAAAATCCGATGTGCATGGACTGACACTACACCAACTAAGATTTATGTTAGTCATTGGATTCACATAATCATCCATTGTAGAATTAATGTTATATATGTTGTCAATATATATGCCTTTCCCTTCATTGTTGACTTGCTCGGCATATATCTGAACTTCTAATGGATCAATTGGTGTTACCACTTGTTGGCAAGCAACAACCCTCTCAATTTTTTTCTGCTTTTCTGAATAAAAATTATCAGTTCTCTTCTATGATTTATCACAAAATTATATAAGAGTGCCTTCATAATCTTTGATTCTGAAGGTACTCTCAATTAAAAGAAGAATTAATGATCATACTAGAAGTTTAGGAAGCATTTTCATAAATTTAATATTTTAGCAACTGTTAATCCTTTAATTTTATATATAATCAATTTTAATTATCATTTAATATTTGATTATATATTGATTCGAAATATTATAATTATAGCTTGCTAAACAGTTTTCTTTGGATTAAATTAAAGATAATTGGAAATGCATTTTGAACTTGTTACAGTTAGGTTTTATTAATTTCTTTTATACCTTTTCATAAAGTATTCATCATTAGTTTTTGTAATTTATATGATTAGGGTTGATGAATTAATTTTAATATCCTATTTTAACCCTAATGATATATTTTTACATTAAAAATTTATCTTTTAAATACTATGCCATTTTTATGTGTAAATAAACAAATTATGGGAAGTTGTATATAGGTTTCTCAAATAACCAAATTTTACCTTTATTGATCATTTCAAATGTTATAAAGATATTTGTGTTATATTCATAATAATCAATTTTAATCTAGTATTATTTTTTGATAAAATTCTCCATCCGATCAAGCTTTGCAATAGGTCATATGATGATTTGGATTCAATGAGTTCATCGTATAATTCAAAACTATATAATTTACTCTTCGAATCTATTACATGCATAAAAGATGGTTTTGAACATTCAAGTTATCATCCATGGTTGATCTTGGTGCTTGGTTGGATTTACGAAACCCTAGGAGACATCGTTGTATGTAATGAAAGACTTCACATCATCTAGTTTTAATAACACGATTAACTTCCATGTATGACCCTTCCTGTTAACATTTGGTAGTTGTGTGTTTGCTACAGGATACGAATGGTTATTTTGTTAACACATGTTCAAATGACATTAATATGAAATAATTACCTTGATCAGATATTTTCAAATTAACATCATCCTATCTAACAGTCATATTACATTCATGAAAACATTTGATTTCGAATATTTCGTAATGATTTCAGATCATATCAATTTGTTTGATGAATACCTGTGGTGATTTGATGGTGAAGTTCTCACACATAAGAAACCAGTCTAGGGTTACTCTTTAGCTCTTCCAGAATCGTGTAAGGGTTCATATCATGTCTGTGTATTCACGTATCGCTATTCCTTCAGTTTTTACAATGCCTTTTAATACTTTTTCAAAGAAAGAACTGATAGTTGAACAGATGGCTCCTTTAAGTCGTTTTGAGATTTTTGGTCCTGAAATGTTAGAAGTCGACCCTGAAGTTCTTGCCTTGTTTGAGAAAATTGAATGGAAACTCTTCTTTTGGGGTTTCAGTGGACACAATGAGGAAGTTACTAGACAATTTGCGTTGCCTTTTGATGGAAATATTATTCAGATAGGTGATTTACAGCTAGTCATAGACAAAGAATTTATTTCGAAAACCACGAAGCTGCCTCGAACTGGTGAACACTGGTTCAAAGGGTCACGAATAGACGAGAAAAATTTTAAGCAATTTCTTCTTCCATTATCAAAGGAAGATCAAAGGAAGATCAAAGGAAGATGCACACCTTAAATTCAGCTTTCCTGTAAAATATTTGAAGAATCAATGGTGTGCTCCTTTTGAAGTCATTTCCAGGTATATTTCTTATGATGGTCGGTACTCAAATGTCCAATTATATCATCTGAGAATTTTAATGGCTCTTAAGGGTCTGAAATTGAATTTGCCCTACTTTTTACCTCATAGTTTGCATAAAATGGTTGTTACGATTCAACGTACCATTGGTAATCAATACCATAGTCTTTTTCATCACGGTCTAATCAAAATGTTAGTTCAGTATCAGTTAGCTACAATAGGAAAAACCTGGGATGAATTCAGGTTTACCCAATTTTGGCCTACCTACTTACCTAAGACTCGTGCAAAATGAAGAAGACCTTGTGAAGAAGAAATAAAAGAAGAAACTGATCATATAGTTGATCATGAAGGGATGGATAAGCTTTGTCTGATAGTTGAAAATGAGAAATTTTATACTTTAAACCCTCCCGAGCAACCCAAGAGGTAAAATGAAGTGGGAGAGGGAAGTAGAACAGTTTTCCAGATGCACTCTACTAAATTAACAGGCGATTTGTATCCTAAGATAATGGAAGAGAGAGAGAAGCATGAGTTAAAAGGAGAAAATATGGAAGGTGACAATAAACCTCTTGAACCAAGCATGAGAAAATCTGAAACGACAAATCAAAGGTTTACTAGGAGTATGATTACTCTTTCGTTTCCAAGAACCATGGAATAGAGTGGTGAACCTATCGTTGTTGAAGATAACAGTGATAATGAGGATGAATCTCCTCCTCATGAAACCCCAATCAATGAATTTGAACAAGAACAGAGTAATAATCATGATAATTTGGTAGTATCTCCCAAGAGAGTCGTGAAAGATGATTCACCATTACCAGCACAATATGAACATGAAGCTCGACTTAAGTCACCACTGAATGATGAGGATTCTCTACCAGAAACTTTAAAAGCAGCGAAACAGTGAATTAAGCTTTCTAAGCAACATAAGGTTGATTGGTTAAAAGACATTGAAGATGCTCGTGATATGTTGAAAACAGAGTTACAACAGCAAAAAAATGAATTACTTATGTGGGTAGACCGATGGCAACAAATGAAATCCAAGAAGGATAGATACAAAGCAAAAAAAAATTGTTAGCATCAACCAATGAAAAATTGCTGAAAGATGAAAAAATCCATGAAGAAAAAATCTTGAAACTCAGGGCCAAGCTATCAGAAGCCAAGAAAGCCATCAATTTACAAATCGCAAAAACTTAGTCTATTTTTAGTTATTGTGATTTCAATTTTGACAGGTAAATGTACAATTTAATTAACATCCTACAGAATCAAAGATTCTATAGGATTGTTCTACATTCTTATTCAATTATCTTGTTATAATTGTAATTATAATTTTTATTTATATTTTAATTGTTTGTTACAGGTGTGCTCGTGATATAAATGCATTGAATGGAATGAAGATGGTTAGTTGATCGGTATGCGTTTTTGAGGCCACTTAATCGAAGGGAAATGAATTGTGCATTAATAGCTAGCATACAATTACGATGGTCACGCTTTATATGTTCACATTTTCCAGATGTTACAATTAGTTGTTGTTCGCTTTCAATATGAACGAGATACTATTCAAAGAGAGGGGCATGATAATGATATATTGCCAGGTGCATTGTTGGAGAACGTTTTAAAATGATCATAAATAGGTTCTAGATGTTTCATAGATAGCAGACTTTAAAATCTATTTTTAGCTATCAGTTGCATAGAGTTAGGGATGTAGTTATCAAAGTGTTATTAAAAAAACTATGAAAATTGTTGTAGTAAAGGTCGATGGGAGTACTAGGGAAAATACTTATGAAACATATAATACATTTATGGTTTTGATTAGTCTACTGAAGTTTTCTTCGTGGATGATTACCAGTGGCACATCAAAGACTGGTATCAAATTTTGTTTTCGGATCTTTGTTATAATATATATATTTCAAAAGCAATTTTCTTACTTAAATCTGTGTGCAATTGGACTTAGTTTTCATTGCATTAATATAGTTTTAATTACTCTTATCACTCAATATCGATATCTGTTGTTGATACTATCAATGTCATGGTTATTCAAATGTTATTGATGATTGTGATCAAATAGTATTATATTTTCATAGCTTATATTGATTAGATCTATATTTTGATAGTTGTTTTGAATGTTAAGTTATTATATCATTTATATACAAATGTTAATGTTGAATTTCAATTATCTATTGAAAAATACATCTATAGAGTGAATAAAATAATTTCTTATTTTATTCTCTGTGTTTTTGTAAATTTTATTAAACAGAGTGTTATTAGTGATAACAATTCTCATAGTTTCTTATCTGGGTTTGTATGATTTATTTCACTTTGTTATTTATAATCGTTAATTGATAGTTGATATAATAGTCTAAAAGTTTGCTCTCAACTGAGAAAGGATAGCTAGTTGATTTCAATTCACATTTTAGCTTAGTTTATTATAATAGCTGTAAAATAGAATTAGATTAGTTTGTTAAAATTTAAAATAGTCTTTTAGTTAAAATATTTAAAACAAAACCCCAAAACAGGAGACTTTCCTTAAGAAAGCACTTTAGGATAACTTAAACTTCGAAAACTAACTCAAGGGTTTGTTTTAAGCATTAATAAAATTTAGGATAAATTTTTACTGAATTTTTTACGTTCTCCTTAAGAGGATAAATTCAGTTGGTAGCAGGACCATAACCTATAATATTTTTCCATTCCAAACACACCAGGAGCTTCTCTAAGTGACTTGTGTGGGCTTAATCTCCTTAAGTTGGCCTAGTAAGAAAATCCGGCCAACAAATGGCGCTAGAAGAAGGGCCTATTAATGATTAATGGAAGGTAGAACTAAAGATAAATCTTCAACCAGCCAACAACCTCCGTTACAATCTGAAGTTAGTAGATCACCATTCATAGAAACTATTAGGAGTATTCTTGAGCATGACCATAATACATCTCCATTCACTCCTGAATAGAGTACTCAAACTTTAGAAGAATCACGTCATATTCTTACGAGAAGAATATACTCATCAACTTGGTTTAACGCCAATAGACTATGGTCTACCTAGGAAACAAAGATGTAATCCTCAATTGAATATAATTACTTAAGATTCAGTAGAAACTGATAGAACTCCAAGTTATCAAGTCAGAAGTCTTCATAGAGAAACTGCTAGAACAAATACTGCTAGAAGATTGACTTGTGTAGGTGGTTTTTATCAACAAACTTCTCCTCCGAAATCACCACCGGATAGTCCAAGGTCATCTAATTCAGGGAGTTCTTCAGATTCTGAAGGAAGTCCTATGGCGGGAAACATACCTGCAGGAGGAGGAGGTAACCCTCCACCTAATCCTCCACCCAATCCACAACTTCCTTGGTTGAGAACAGCTACTGTAGCTGTGCCTGGTGTACAACATCCTTTGCCCAAACATTCAGATAAACTTCTTTTGAAGTTTAATCCAGATAATAAGGAACTTGCAGAGGTGCATGTAGATAAATTCATGTTAGTCGTTCAAACCATGAACGTTTAGCAAGAAGATATATTTTGCCATTTGTTCCACTTAACTTTTGAAGGGAAAGCATCTACTTGGTACTTTTCATTAGTCCAAGGATCAATCACAAATTGGGCTGAATTCAACAAGGATTTCCTATATAAATTTGGGGAGGATAAAACACCTACTCTTTTAGCTCGAGTTATATCGAATTGAAATGGAACCTAAAGAAAGAATTAAATATTTTAATCATAGATTTCTTACATTGAAAAATAAAATTCATGTTGCTTATCAACCACCCAAGGATATAATCATTGAAAATTATACTTCAACTTTACCAAAGTATCCTAGGATGTTTGTTAAGAGAGAAGGTAAAACAACCCTTTCTGAAAATTTTGAGGAAGCTATTAAAGTGGAGAAGTATTCTATGTCTTATGAACCAGATAGAAGTGGAAAAGTTGATACTTTTCCTCGTAAGAAAATTGAAAGACCTAATTCAGAAAAAGATAAGGCCTTTGATATAGAACAATTACAGAATGCTATTCGAGCATTAACTAATGAAGTTGTAGGATTAAATAAAACTAATTCTAAAAATTCCTCTTCTAGAGGGTATTTCAGAAATCAATTTAGGCAGAATCCTAACACTAATAATAAGACCAGTTCACCTCCTAATATAGTAGTAAATGAAGAAATTTTTAATACTATTCGAGTAGTCTTATATTTATCCAAAACTCCCTCAAATAAAGAAACTGTAGATAATGAAGAGGAAGATGAATCTGAAAATGAAGAAGAATTGGAAGAACCACAACAAGTAAATGATCATTTCTGGGACAGTCTAGTCAAAGATTATGAAGGTAGAAGTCCTCCTTTAGGACAACATGCCTATAATACTCGTTGTAGAACATTCACAAATACTCCTGGAGCATCATCAAGTTCTACCCCAAGTAATGATAATAATAAATCACAACCCAATAAACAAATTCAATCTGTTAAACAAACTCAACCTGTGAGGACTTCTCATCCTATTCAAAATGCTCCAAAGTTAGATTTACAATATGTCATAATTGAAGATCTAAAGAAGACATGTACAAATATTAGTATGTATGATCTTCTTCAAATTTACCCAATGCCTAATAGTCCTATTATAAATCCTGCCATGAGTTCCATAATTCCTAATGCTAAGCAAAATCTAGCTGCTAATAATTCTAATAGTGATTTAACACCAACTGATAAAGGAAAGTCAACATTTTATAAAGCTTCGCTAATAAGAAAAAATTCAAAATCAACAACTCCTCCATTCCTTCTTACCTTCGAGATTTTTAATAGGAACGTTCACAATTGCATGGTTGATTTTGGAGCATCTTCCAATGTAATGCCTTTGTCTGTGTGCAAAAGGTTGAATGGAAAGTATGTTCCATCAAATTCACAGATTACTCAATTGGATAGGACAAATGTGAGGGCTGTGGGAAAGATGAAAGATGTTTTAGTTAGGATTTCTTGTAACCCTTCATCTTTTCAAATTATAGATATTGTGGTTGCAGACATTCCTGATGCATATGGGTTGCTTTTGAGTAGGGATTGGTCTCAGCAATTGAATGGATTATTTGCTATAGATTGGTCAACTTTATGGTTACCAAAGAATGGAAAATCAAATCAAATTAAGATAAACAAAGAAAGATATATAAAACATACTATGACAAAATTACATGATCCCAGTGAACCGGTTTTATTTTCAGATTCTATAATGGGGAATTATATGTATGAACTTGGGTTCGGAAATTTTAAATCTGAAAATTCTGTTTTCTTTGACAATAAAAATAAATCAGAAATTCTTAATGTTACAACTATTTTCCATGATTCTCCATTCACGGAAATTGCAAATAATGTAGATAGTTATAATTATGTAAATATTATCGAAAGTAAATTAGTTGCAAATAGTTCTACTTGGACTTTATATTTCGATGGGTCAAAGTCTAAAGAAGGAGTAGGAGTTGGTTGCCCATTAATTGACCCTAAAGGAAATAAAACATGTATATCATGTAGTCTTGAATTTAATTGTACAAACAATACTGTGGAATATGAAGCTCTGATTCAGGGACTGAAAAAAGCGATTGATTTGGATATTAAAAAAAAAACCCCAAAAGAGGATACTTTCATTAAGAAAGCACTTTAGGATAACTTAAACCTAGAAAACTAACTCCAGGGTTTATTTTAAGAAATAATAAAATTTAGGATAAATTTTTACTTAATTTTTTACGTTCTCCTTAAGAGGATAAATTCAGTTGGTAGCAGGACCATAACATGCGAGATTTTGCCATTCAAAACACACCAAGAGCTGCTCTAAGCGACTTGTGTGGGATTAATATCCTTAAGTTGGCCTAGTCAAAAAATCCGGCCAACACCACCCTTAACTTTGAGTCTTCAAACATCAAGATTATTTTCTTAAAGTTGATAATGGTCTGATTATCAATTTCCTAGTCAATCCCCATAAGTGCAGGATACGGATTTGTATCATAGACAATGTCAACACTTTGAAGTGGGAATAAGTTTTGATTCCTTCTATCTCAATAGGAACCTGATTCAGTCAACCGATAGGTAGAACTTTTGACTGATTTGCTAATTTGAGCTGGATAGGAGACCATATGAGTCTTGGCTTCCCCATACTCTCCCAAGTATATCTAGTCAGAATGTTCACATCCGAGCCCAAGTATAGAATAATATAGTCCATGTTTTAATATCCTATTTGGGTAGTCATTCTTAGTTCTCGACCAGTATTCAATATTTTCTCGATATGATTAACCCTTTTTTTGGTCACACCCCTTCTTGAGGTTCTTCTATCAAAGCTGTCAATTCTGCGACAACATATTTATCTTATGTTAGTGCTAAGTAAATTTTAAAGAATTTTTTTAGTTTATTAACCTTTTCTGTTGGTTTCTTTCAGAATAGATGTTCAAATCTCTCAAGAATTCCCAATATTGGCCCTCTAGGCGGTGTAGCAGCAAAAGTCGATGCTTGATTTTTGTCAATGAATTCTTGTCATGCATATAAGAATACTTCCTTTATTTTTTGACGTTGAATGGTGCTTTGTTTTATGATGTTTGTCGCACCTGTGGTTTTCCACATGGTGTTTCTTAATCTTCCCCAGTCGTAGCACCTCCTCTTGTAATGAAATAAATATGTGGTTCCCTTGGTTCGGTAGAGATTTCTGGATATTTTGAATGGGGTTCAAATTGGGATTATGCACTGGATTCTAGTTTTCCACATTCTTGGTATTCCATATCACAATCAACTGAGGACATTCCTCGACAGTATGATTAAAATATTTGTAGTACGAACATTTTGTAGTAGGACTCATGGACTCCATATCAAAATGTCCAGGCTGCCCACAATTATAACATATAATTTTTCCTCTTCTATGACCAAATATTGCTCCGTGTCCTTTGCCTCTAAAGTTTCCACCCCTTGGTTGAGGGTATTGTTGTTGCAAGTATTGGTTCTGTGGATATTGGTCCTGAGGATATTGAGCCTATGGATATTGAGCATGAGCTCGCTCAGCCTACATATGTTCATCATTCTTCATTAAATAGGTATCAACTATTTTCTTCTTGAACTTCCTTTCCCTTCTTGATATCTTGAAGTTGTAGTGCAAGGTTGGCTAGTTGCAACTAGATTTTCATCATTCTTGCGCCAGTCTCTCCAACCAGTGAGAATTCCAATTTCATAGCTAATTCTAGAGCCTCGGTCTGAAATACAATATTATGTTGCATCAAAAGAATCTGGATGTGCGGTAACAATGTCGCAATGAACCATTCTTTGTGTTGAACGTTCAACATTTGAAAGCTTACTTTATCCATCGGTGTCTCGAATATCTCGATGAAGTCCCAAATACACTTTGTGGGCAATTGATTAATTTATTTTATTTCTATAATACACTACGACTCAGATTTGGGTTTTCTGAACTCATCTATTAATCCTACCCGGATTTGATCCAATGTTTTCTGTGGGACTCCTGTCGAAACCACAGTGAATTTCATGTACCAATCCAATGCATGACCTATAAGGGTTGTGACAATTTAGGATTTCTTGATGGATTCATCTTAGACCTGTCACACATTCCACATGGTTTCGCATATAAGCCATTGTTGTTCAATTTCTTCTAACTTGTTTCCAATAAATATTGGCAACTTTATATCATTCTATGCCATTATATTTGTTCTTGGTACTGATGGATTAAAGGTTTGGCTAGTGGGAGTCCCTTGTCTATTGTTCCCACTATTAGTGTTCCTTTGAGTACAAAACCACTAGGTTATGATTTTATAGATATTACCTCTGAGGATGTACGTGGTGTTGTGGGTATGGTGTACCCATACTCTAGATCTGTGGCTTCTTCTTCGTCTTCTTTTTTAGATATAGGTTGGTACTCCTCTTCCTCATCGTAGGAACCTTTGTCGAAGTGCGATTCTAATTCGTACTCCTCTCCTCCATTCATACTACAACTTCCTCTTCTACTCGCAATAATCCATCTCTTTCCCGACCGAGATCTTCTCCCACTTCTTAGACTTCCCCTTCTAGTGCAGTCCCGCTATCAGCAAGAAACATCTCAACTTACTCTGCCCCATTTTTATCAAACTTCTTTTGTGACATATCCGAGGTATTTGCACACAAATATTTATTTGTCAGACTCCATTCTCAAGATCCCTTTCTTACATACGAGCATATTTATCCAAGTCTTTAAATATGTTAGGTATTGTGCTCTAGGTCCTTGGAAAAAATATTTTTTAGTCTCACTATATGACCTTATAGTGTCGAAAACAATTTCAGTGATGTATCCTTCCAAAATAATGTCAACCCATAAATATAAATCCCTAGATATAGGTTTTCTAATACTTTTTAGTTGTTGAATCAGCTAAGGGATTCACTCTATTGGTTCTCCTTTTTGAGAATTGTTCTTATATTTCACAAACTTTAACAACTATTTGTACAACACAATGGGAAATTCGCTAAATAAAATCTCATGAATATCGGTATAAAGGTATCGCTCCAACCACTTTATTGGGTTCATCTGAGATCCTTCACATTCTTCCCGTGCAAACTCTAGTTCCTTAAAATCCACCAAATCTTGAATTTCCGACTTCATTGAGTGCCAAAACATATCCCCACCATAATGGTTCAGTGTCCCAACAACAGAACCATTTGTTGGAGTGCTTCCAGTCGAACCAGGTTGAGATCCCTTCGTTCGTCAAGAAAGACTGAGATACCATCCCGATAAAGTAGGAACTCATCGGCAACATCTGCGATGCAGATGTCGTCTCACCCGATATATATTATGGGAATTTCCATAACCAAGTTTCTATAGTTATGTGGGGATTTCTATACTTATAGTACTATATCATATCACTTGACCGAAACAAGGAATTATACTTCTTGTTCTTTGTTTATGCATTCAAGATAATGGTTTACTCATCCATCAACATAGATTACAACATTTAACATAAAATCCTTATCACTGATTCAATATATTAGCAGTACAACACACACACACACACACACACACACACACATATATTTGATTTTATTCATAAACAAACATTGTGCAACATATTCAAGTATACTAATTCACAACATACATGCATTTGACATAAACATAATTATCAAAGACACATAGAGACAACATTTAACATGGAAACCCATCCAGGAAAAACCACAAAGGTGCTCTACATTTGGCATGAGAAATTGGTTGACACCTTTCATATGCACACTCAGCTTGTAGACTCTTCTTTAGATGTTCTTTGCAATACATACAGACTTCTCTCCTCTCATGCTCTATGGTCTTGGGTCTATGTGTTTCTTCTCTTCTTCTCTCGATTGTCGATCCACACGCTGCCTCGATCGATTCTCTAGCTGAGAAATTCTCTTCTCTCTCTCAATCTATCCCCTTTATGACTAACTAACAACGAGACACTAGCCACACGTAACCTGTACATAGCTTGGGTTCTCCCTTTTATAAGATTTTATAAGTATTAATCAACCGACTCTTAATTTATGTTAGCCAATAGGCCGTCATTTCTATCTTTGAACATTCAGTTACAATTGAAAATATGCACTATTGGCCCAAAATACAATTATGCTTTATTACCAAAAGTGTGCTTTATTCTAACTAACTCTTTACCTACGATCAGTCAAACTTTCATTTTCAACTGCTTTATTCTTATTCTCTCATGGCTCTTCTTCTATCGCAACTTTCCTTCCTTCGCATCTCCTCTTTCATCGCAGCTTCCTTCTTGTCTTGTGACCAAAATATTTATCTTCCCGAGCAGAATTCTGGCCAAATTATACCTAACGTTTCCTAGGGTCAACACCACCACTCAAAAAATATCTTCCTCTCCTAAGAAATTTATTAGCATGGACTATGGGAGATTCACATAAGGACTTAAAGGTCATTCTAAATGTCCATCTATCCTAGCTCAATAATTGGTTCTTTACAAATATATTTTTCTAAAATTTGTTGAACTCTATGTTTAGAACTATCACCCTACTTCCTCAACCACAAGCTATATCATTGGTTAAAATGTATTATTTTTTTATTAACACCCAATCCATCCCTTATATGCTTAAAAAATCATTTGGTTCTATTATCCTCTCCCATGAGGGCAAGCTTAAAAGGTTTAGAACCCTAAATCAATCCCAAAAAGGGGCCATTTTTCAAAGAGTGCACTACAACAACCCTCTCCCATGTTGGGAGAAATCCCTTGAGGTTGTTGACTAGGCCTAGTATTTAAGAGAAAAAAATCAAATGTGATAACCCCAAGTAGATCCTGCAAGCTCTTATTAGTGAAATAAAACAAAAAAAAACCTAAAAATAACTTGAAATAAACAATAAGGAAAGAGGTATGCAAACCATAACAAGAGACAAGTGTAAGAACCACTTTAGATTTCCCAACGGTCAAGAAAATACATATAGTGTCACCTGGTAGATGTGAGATCCAAATGGAGGCAAACAATCCTCCTTAGGGTGGCCTATTTTGTCGACACTAGATTATAGATATATCAAAGAACGAATGGAGAGATGTTGGTTGTGGAGCCTAATCTTCCAGATTCAGAGATTTTTTTTTTTAGTTGTGTTTGTACCCAAGTTTTACCTTACACTTATCCCAGCAGGAGGGTGTGGGGGGACATCATCCCCCTCACGAGGGTACAGGGAAAAATACCTTGAAATAATTTTTTGGGATGTTCGCTGGCCAACAATTTACGGGACCATGGTATTGGGTGACCTATGGTATTTTCCCATGTTAATTCCCTAATAAAAGGAAAGCATTGTAATACAATTGTGTATTGTATTGTAGCATTGTAAATGACTGTGTATTGTATTGTAGCATTATAAAATCTATCTCTGTTATTGTGAGAGAGAGACTATGAGAGAGTGAAGAGGAAGCGCGGTGGGGTTTCTGCAGGTTGTATCCCTTCATTTTGTTGCACATAATAATAATAAAGGACTAGTAATTTATGTGTGGGCATAGCCCATCTTGGGTGAACCACATTATGTCTCTGTCTCTCTTGTAATGTGTTTTAATATTTGCATCTTGTTTATGGTTTATTGTTATTTATATGAGATCCTATTTTTCTAACAAGAGAAATACTTTCTCCTTGGAGGAAGGAGGCAAGGGAGCTTCGGGAATTCTAACAAGTGGAAAGAGTTGAGTAGTAAGGGATCTCTATTACAATTCTAGAAACATAACCTTGCTCTAGTTTAGCTTACAAGATGCATGAGCATGGCTTCCTTTTATAGGCCAAGACATATCCAAGAAACAACTAGATCCAAGTGTGAACCCCATCACCTCATCAACTAGCTTCAAGGTAGATAATGGGGGCTATTGAATGCCCATCCATAGTGTTTAGAAGACAAGTTTGAATTTGTTGGTGAGGGCCCTTCATGAGACTTAAATGTGTGGTTGGTGGTTGATATCCGACCACTTTGATAGTGACACAGATATCAAAGGGAAATTTGTGGAGGAACTTCATGGGCATAGAACTGGTCATTGGCACAGTAGCACACCTAAAAGAGAGGGTTGGTCGTATAGCCATGTCCTTTGATTATTCTTTTGGTGTTTTTGACTCATGTTGCTTCTTATATCTTGATGATGATGTGTTCGGTGGGATGCATGGTATATGTTGATGACCCCTTTTGTGTAAATTGCAAAAATTTCGTATGTGTGTGAGGATTAAGTGTTAATAGATGCCCCCTACTAGATGAGGTTCGGAGGGTATTGTAGGCCTAATAATGCATCATCTATTCTTTTTGTCTCTCTTGTGGTTTTCAGATTTGTAAAGCATGTGTGGAGGAATAGATTCCTCCCATGGGGGAATATTGTTGGTGATGCAATAACAAATAATGGTGTTTTATACAAACGAGGTGAGAATACCCATGCTCCTAAAGATATTCCAAGGTGGCTACAATATGAGGAGACTGAGGGGTCAACTCGTAAAATTGTTGGTACATTGATGATGTTGGCTCCAATCCATGTGAGAGTAAATGAACCTAGAAATGATGTCACCAGTGTTGAAGAAGATAAACTGTTAAAGGTCATGAGAATCCCATGGGGGTGGGGGACTATGTTGAGTATATAGTCGCCATTAATGTTAAAGGTGTTTATGAATGACAAAGGAATAACTAGTGGATATGATGGCAATACAAACTCAGTGAAAGACTAAGGTAGTGATGGCATGGCATGGAATATTTGAGGATGTGGCATGACACATATGATGACATGGAATATGATGGTGTCCTAATGATGACATCATAAAAGTTCATTTATAACAAATGAAATGGATGAGATGGACATGTATGATAAGACAACATGAATGACTGATCTGAAGACTTCCAAGACAGTGTCGACAGTATGATATAAACAATGGTTAATGAAACAAAGAATAGAGGCCGAGTGGAAGTAGAGATGTAGTATGAATGACAAAGCTCGTTATATAAATGAAGAGTGGAACTACAGAAGAGTGAAATGAACGGGAGATGGAGTATATGTAAACAATAGAAGATCATAGAAACTATATCTACGAGAGTTTTTATAAATTCTTTAGAAAAACTATATTTGCGAGAGTGTTTATAAATTATGCATAATCACCAACATGATGAAATTCTCTGTGTATATAAGTCTTCAAAACTATTAGAAATAATCGTAGAGGATTTCCGCAAAGAAATCATGCAGATCTGCAAATTCATGGTGAGATACGCATTTGATCTAAAACCGACGATCAGGAAGCAACCCACACAAGATCCAATGGTTAAGGATCAGTGCCACAAAATATAGGAAGAAGGATGAAGTTCCACAATCCAGAAGATCGGATGGCTGATATTAGTTTCGCTAAAAAGAGATTGATGGTGCAAAAGAAAAATACGAAAAGGGAATTGCGGAAATAACGTTTAAAGATTCAATTAACCCGCAAACCAAAATCTAAAAGATCGAACTTCGGGAAAGAATCTGCAAAGGATCGATGGTACAAAAGAAAAATTGTGGAAAGAAGCTTGCGGAAAGGAGCTTGTGGAAAGGAGATTATGGAAAGGAGCTTGTGGAAAGAAGCCTGTGGAAAGGATCTTGCGGAAAGGAGCTTGCAAAAATTCGAGTAACGATTTGAGGAAATGTTACATTTCCGCATCCTGCAATCTACATCTTATTTCATACCAACGGTCAAGAAAACACCCGACAAATATCAATGGTGGGGAATCGTTGATGAGGAAACCGTGGTACGAAAATATGATTTTGAGGAGGAAATCTATGTGCTAGATCGACAAACCATAGAGCCTCAAAATGAGATCAACTTACTAGATTGATTATGGAGAAGGATATTGTGGAAGCACCAGAAAATGTTAAGTCGAGCTGCATAAATGAATTATGAGGCGTTGAATGAATGAAAGGGTGTGAAAGAATGTTCTAGTTTGATATTTACATGTAGTAAATATTTCCTGCAATCCTTACAAGTGATGCCCTCAAGTATGAAGAGATTATACGCCATTATTGGAAGAGTATCTGATAGTTTTAATTAATTAATTAAATGTTCATAAACAGAATTATGATAAGTGTGATTATCGGATTTGAAAGGGAATGTTTGTGAAAGGGTGTGTTTCCAGAACAATACGTCCGCAGGAAACGTAAAGATACTTATACACAGAAGTATGAGTAAGAGAAGGTTTTTTATGGTCCACATCAGAAAATTAGAAACATATACTAGTGGGTGTGACCGAGAATGGAGGCAAAAGAAATCTATCATGTTACAGAAAACACATTAGGGTGGCAGGGTGGTGCTAGGGCAGGAAACAATATTTCAAGCCTCCTTCTAGGAGAGGCTAGTAAATAGGATGTAGTAGCATCATGTTAGTCATAGCTGACAAAATAGGGTGCAATAGCATCCTTTCAGTAGTATTTGATAAACCAAGGTGTCGTAGCATCCTTTCAGTAGCAGCTGATAAACCAGGGGCTCGTATCCTCCTTCCAGTGGTAGCTGGTAAATAGGGTGTTGTAGAATCCTTTCAGTAGTAGTTGATAAACCAGGGGGTCGTAGCCTCCTTCCAGTAGTTGCTAGTAAATAGGGTGTAAAACCATCCTTGTCTATATAAGCAGGAAAAACTATTTGTAGATAACAATTTTGCAGTAATAGGACGTATTGGTGGTTTACCCTATTGGGCTTCCACATTAAAATTGTGTTCTGTGTATTCTTGGTGTTATGTGTTTTTAATGATATATTAAAAAGTAGTTTAATTAGTAAAAATATTACAATACTTAATCACCCCCCCTCTCATTATTGACCAATAAACCAACAATTGGTACCATAGCAGCTTCCTTCACTACAATTTAACCACTGGAAGGAAGATCCCATTAAAACCGCTATGGATCAACAAGAAGAGATTTACACAGTAAATGGATCTCAAATACTTAAAAAAGAAAAATACATATTTTGGAGTACAAGAATGAAAATTTATCTTAAGGCATTGGGACATGATGTATGGAGTTCAATGATCATTGATTACTTCCCACTAAAGAGGATAAGGACTTCAGCTCAAAAGAAATCCAAGAAAAGTAACTCAATGGCAACGGCTTCAATCCTTGATGGATTACCTGATGATGTCAAAGAGAAGATAGGTGAATGTAACTCTGCAAAGGAAATTTGGGACAAAATAAAAGACCTCTACTCAATTCAGCAAAGACAAGAAGGAAGACTTGTTATTCTTGAGGATGTTAGTGAATATGAAAAGATAAATAAAGATGAAGAAAATGTATTTATAGGGACATCAAAATTAGATGAGAAATCAGAAGTGGACATAGAATCCCAATACATAGCTGTTGTAGATGAAATTTAAAAATGTAGGAAAAAGAACAAATTCTTGAAGGAAAAATTGTCAAATATCAAGAAGAGAAGAAGTCAAAAGAAGAGGAAGTCAAAACCCTCCAAGAAGAGCTACGCAATTCAAGACAACAAGTGTTGTCTAGTATGGAAGAGGTAAAGAGCTTAAAAAAAGAAGTTGTTGAATTCAAGGAAGAAGTAAAGAAGCTAAAAGATTAGTTGACTGTTAGTGATAAGTTCAAGGAAAGTACTGAAGCTCTCAATAAATTCCTCATCTTACAAAGGCCCCCCAGGGATAAAACAAGTCTTGGATATAATCATAAAGGATCAAGCTCCATCATTCATGAAATTGTTGAAAATGTTAAATGTCAACATGATGCCTCCAAAGATACACTTAGGCAACAGAATAATCACAAGGAAATGAAATCCAGTTATCATAACTCTACTCATCCTCCCAAGATGAAAAATTTCAAAAGAAATGCAAAAGAAAAGAGTCATTACAAGTAGAAAAACCAGAGATTCTCCAAACATACATTCTATGGATATTGGCATTGTTGTCACAAGTTTGGTCACAAGGCTAATGATTGTAGAATAAAAGAAGAAGATGAAGGTCTTATAAGGAAAGAAGATACCAACATCTCTAATGGAAAAAGACTTATTTTTTTCATATGTCATAGTATTGGACACTTTGCAAAACATTGCAAGAATAGTACATGCAGATCTCCCCCAAAAACTCAGAAAAGGGTATGGAAGATGAAAACCAAGCAACAAAGAAATAAAAAACCAGTAAGCAGAGTAACTCTTGGAAAAATATGGAGAATAAAGGAAGATACCAAAGATATAGAAGAAATAAATATTTCAAACATCGATGAGGTCTCCAAAGATGATGATGAACATAATTATACCATAGATAAAAAGGGCATCCATTATAAGGAAAAACAAGATGGATATGTAAAAGGATGCACCGATAAAAATGAAGGTGATGAAGAAGGATGTAGTGATGACTATGGGATCCTTTCCTAAAAATATATCTCATGATTTAAAGAAAACCCTGAAAATAACATTAGAAAGGATCATATATTCAAGGTGAGTTAAGGTCAAGAAATTCCAATTGGTATCTAAGAAAAATTCAATTGGTATCTAATGTGGAAGTATATTGAAAGCTATCTTCTTCAAAGATGATGGGTCATCAAGGTTGGTGTATGGATGACATAAGAGAAAGTATGAAGTAACATGAGAAAGACAAACAATGTATACTTCTTGGAAAATGAAAACCAATGCTACTTAAGTATGGTAGAAGAAAGTTTGTTATGGCACAGAAGGTTGGGGAATTTAGGTTTTGACAGTCTTTCCAAAACAAGCACGAAGGAAGCTGTAAGAGATATACCAAAAATTGTAGTTCCTCTAAACTCTATATGTAAACATTGTCGACATGGGAAGAAAACTAGAGCCAGTTTTAAAATAAAAGAACATGTGACCTCACACCCTTTGGAAATAATACACACAAACCTATTTGGACTAACCAGAACCAAAATCCTGCAAGGAGATCTCTATTTCATGTTGCTCATTGATGATTACACAAGGATGACCTGGGTGGCATTCCTCAAACAAAAATCAGAAGCTTTTGAAAATTTTAAAATATTCAAAGCAATGGTTGAAAATGAGTCAGGTGTGAAAATCAAGTGTCTTATATCAGATAATGGGGGAGAATATACCTCCAATGAGTTCAATGAGTTCTGTGAAGGTTATGGAATTAAGAGGTAATTTTCAGCTACAAAAACTCCTCAACAAAAAGAGGTTGTTGAAAAAGAAAAACAGAACAGTCCAAGAAGCTGCTAGAACTATGCTCAATGACGGAAAATTGTCAGATTCGTTTTGGAGAGAAGTTGTATACACAACGGTCTACATACTTAATAGAGGACAACTCATAGTGAATAAGAATAATACACCCTACGAATTTTGGTATGGAAGACCAACCTCAGTCAAATATTTTAAAGTGTTTGGCAATAACTGTTACATCAAAAGAAACGAGGATGACCTTGGAAAGTTCGACTCTAGGACTAATGAAGGAATCTTTATAGGATACTCATCCACCAAAAGGGCATATAGTTTTTACGATAAAAGGTTACATAAAATTGTAGAAAGTTCTTATTTGAAAGTAGATGATATAAAACCAAGGATAGAGAAAAATCTTGACAGTATTGAAAATACATGTGATGATGAAATAAAAGACTTGCAAAAGGACAAGAGCATTCTTAACGATGAAGAAAACAAAGGAAAAGGTTGAGGTTATGAGTCTGTGTCTGAGATAGTGAGACTAGAGAAACTATGTAATAAACTGAAGTAATCTCTGTGTTGAGGATCTGAAGTTATGGGTCTCTGGACATTTGATAATATAGATCTAAAATATGAAAGAATTCATCAGTATATGCTAGGGTTTTATAAGAAGATCTAAATGCACAGGCTTAAGGAATTTTGGTAAAAGCAGAAGCAAGTTAAATTATAGGAAGAATAGACCATTAGATATGGCAATAGGAATAGATTTTAAAAAAAACATGTATCCTAGACAGAAAATGGAATAGTGTGGAAAAAATGTTCAGTGTAAACTCTGTCACAAAAATGTTGACAAAGGAGAGGAAGTACGGTGACAGGGGGAGTCGATGGATCTATCAATTAAGCTATCATCCAAGAACTTGTTGCAAGAAAGGAAGTGTTAATATAAGTAATAATACATTGATTAAATAACACATATCAGGTAAAGGGGAGATATGATGATAGGGGGAGTTGTCAAAAGTAGAAAGACAGGAAATCCTATATCAAAATAGGTACAACATTAGCATAACAGGTTATCCTTTGTCATTGTTGTCAAAGGGAGAGAATTTTTAGAGGTTTCCATCAATGCCAAATGGGGATATTGTTGAGTATATAGTTTTCATTGATGTCAAAAGTGTCCACGAATGACAAAGGAATAACCAGTGGATATGATGGCAGGACAAACTCAATGAAAGACTAAGGTAGTGATGGCATGGCATGGGATAGTTGAGGATGTGGCATGACATATATGATGACATGGAATATGATGGTGTCCTAATGATGAAGTGAAAGACTAAGGTAGTGATGTCATGGCATGGCATAGTTGAGGATGTGGAATGACACATATGATGACATGTAATATGATGGTGTCCTGATGATGATGTCATAAAAGTTCATTTATAACAAATGCAATGGATGAGATGGACATGGATGATAAGACAACATGAATGACTGATCTGAAGACTTCCAAGGCAATTTCGACAGTATGATATAAACAATGGTTAATGAAACAAAGAACAAAGG
This sequence comes from Pseudotsuga menziesii, assembly GCA_001517045.1. Classification (NCBI taxonomy): domain Eukaryota; kingdom Viridiplantae; phylum Streptophyta; class Pinopsida; order Pinales; family Pinaceae; genus Pseudotsuga; species Pseudotsuga menziesii. The sequence goes on along the minus strand of LPNX011093196.1, from coordinate 554,379 downwards.
TCGAGTGGAAGTAGAGATGCAGTATGAATGACAAAGTTGGTTAGACAAATGAAGATTGGAGCTACAGAAGAGTGAAATGAATGAGAGATAGAGTATATGTTAACAATCGAAGAGTAGAGAAACTATGTCTGCGATAGTGTTTATAAATTCTTCAGAAAAAACTATATCTATAAGAGTATTTATAAATTATTCAGAAAAACTATATCTACGAAAGTGTTTATAAATTATGTATAAACAACAGCATGATGAAATTCTCTGTGTATATAAGTCTTCAAAACTGTTAGAAATAGTTGCAGAGGATTTTCGCAAATAAATCATGTAGATCCGCAAAGTCATGGTGAGATTCGCATTCGATCTAAATTCGATGGTCAGGAAGAATCTTGCATGAGATCTAACGGTTAAGGATCAGTGGCAAAAAAGATAGGCAAAAGGATGAAGTTCCACAATCCATAATATCGGACGGCTAAGATTAGTTCCGCTAAAAAGAGATTGACGATGCGGAAGAAAAATGCGGAAAGGGAATTGAACGTTTAAATATTCAATGAACCCGCAACCTGCAATCTAGAAGATCGAAGGTCGAGAAAGAATCTACAAAGGATTGACGGTGCGGAAGAAAAATTGCGGAAAGGAGCTTGCGAATAGTTGAGATACGATTTTAGGAAATGTTACATTTTCGCATCCCGCAATCCACATATTATTTCAGACCAACGGTCAGGAAAATTCCCGATGAAGATCAATGGTGGCGAATCGTTGATGAGGAAACCGTGGTGTGGAAATATGATTTTGAGGAGGAAATCTATGTGCTAGATCGATGGAACGGAGAGTCTCAAAATTAGATCAACGACCTATATTGATTATGTAGAAGGAGATTGTGGAAGCACCAGAAAACATTAAGCCGATTTGTAGAAATGAATTATAAGGTGTTGAATGAATGAAAGGGTGCGGAAGAATGTTTTGGTTCGATATTTACATGTAGTAAATATTTCCTACAATCCTTACAAGTGATGCCCGCAAGTATGAATAGATTATAGGCAATTACTGGAAGAGTATCTGATAGTTTTAATTGATTAATTAAATGTTCATAAACATAATTATGATAAGTTTGATTATCATATTTGAAAGGGTATGTTTGTGAAAGGGTGTGTTTTTAGAACAATACGTCCGCAGCAAACATGAAGATACGTATACGCAGAAGTATGAGTGAGAGAAGGTGTGTTGTGATCCACATCAGAAAATTAGAAACAGATACCAGTGGGTGTGACAGAGAATGGAGGGAAAAGAAATCCAACATATTACAGAAAACATATTAGGGTGGTAGTGTGGCGCTAGGGCAGGCAACAGGCCTACAGGGGGTTGTTGCCTCCTTCCAACAAAAGCTGGTAAATAGGTTGTAGTAGCATCCTGTCAGTCGTATCTGACAAAACAGGGTGTTGTAGCATCCTTTCAGTAGTAGCTGATAAACAAGGGTATCGTAGCAGATGATAAACCATGGGGTTGTATCCTCCTTCCAGTGGTAGTTCGTAAATAGGTTGTTGTAGCATCCTTTCAATAGTAGCCGATAAACCAGGGGGTCGTAGCCTCCTTCTAGTAGTTGCTGGTAAATATGGTGTAATGCTGTCCTTGTCTGTAGTAGTAGAAAAAACTATTTGTAAATAACAATTTTGCAGTAATAGGACGTATTGGTGGTTTATCCTATTAGGATTCCACTTTAAAATTGTGATCTATGTATTCTTGTTGTTATCTGTTTTTAATGATAGATTAAAAATTGGTTTAGTTAGTAAAAATATTACAATCTTGATTCACCCCCCCCTCTCAGCATTGACCAATAAACCAACAGACTGAAATACAAGTGAATTTGTTGAAATAGGGGCTTCACTATGCCAAACGTAATTTTTACATGATTTTCAAATGTGAACACTACTACCTTCAAAACGCACAACTCCCCCTAACATGATACATGTGTTGACATCGAGCATAAGGGAGGCCACTAAATTACAGAGCATTAACAACCCTCCATACTTAGTTTGAGGTGATCCCTTATATTGATTGAAAGGAATCCTAAGTTACCATTTTAACCTCTTCAACTCTCAAAATAAAGGGAGTTGATTTTAATGAAGGTTGAAGAACATGATAGGACAAGAGTTTTATCCTATGAACAAAGATCATTTTGTAACCAACTGTGGGATTGACAGACCTGACACAAGACTGGATGATAAGAGTGGGGATCATAACTTCCTTTTATAGATGTAAAGTTGGGGAGTAACTAATGGAAACATTCTTAAAACTATGGGGATAGAGTGTAATGAAGGGAGACAAAATACAAATGAAGAAAGTTCTCGGAGACACAATACTAAGGGGTTGGTAACTGAAAAAACTTGTAATGATGGGGATATTGAGACTCAATTGCATCGATCAAAGGATACCAAAGTGTTGCTACCAAAAGAATTATGTGGTTCCCATGGTTATGAGTGGATTGGGGAATTGTTTGTACATAGAGAATAATTGGTGGGATCCCCATGGTTTTGAGCATGTTGGGGGATGAATTTGATGATGGGTGGGATTCCCATAGTTTTTGGCGACTTGGGGAATCAATTTGTTGGTGGATGGGGTTCCCATAGTTTTGAGTGAGTTGAGGAACTTTATTCATGATGGTGTAATGGTTTTTGTGCAAACGTGAAGACAAGTGCCCCATGGATTATTTCCATGCAGATTGTTCCTACAGGAACAACTAGATAGAATTGGTGTCTTTGGAGGGAAGGGCCCCATTGTTGTCTTCGCAAGGGTGATGATACGAGGGATATTGTGAATGGTGAGCTTTTCCTGGGTGTATGAGTGGTCAATGGTGAATCTAGTTCATAACATGTGTTTAGGAATTTGGCGAAATCAACTATTGAACGAGGGAGTAAATTTGCAACTATATAAATGATGAACTACAAGTTAATATATTCAAAGTAGGTCAAATTTCTCAGGCTTGTGGGGGTACAACATCATGGGTGCCAAATTATAACGGGGTTTGCAATGGCATCAGGGTAACATGTTATCCACTAAAATGATCTTTATGACACATCATCACTAGGAATTAAGATTATATGGCTATCAATGGGAACACTAGTAAATGAAATATAAACAAAGGAATGAGGTTTCCTATATGATGATATTTGTAATAAGAGACTTACACCTCGATAAATGGGGTTTTGAAAAATCTCCATGTTCAGGTTGAGATCCTGCACACATGACACAAACACCTAAGTGCAGTATAGGATATGATAAATGTATTGAAAATGCATAAATAGGAACCAAAACATGGTGCACCTATCATGTGCGCAAGAAAAATAGGTGTTGAATGAAACTTTCTGGTTTGAAGAGTGAGGAGTGTCATTTTGTAAATATCGACATGCTAATTGCAGTGGTGCAAACAATTTGTCCCACAGAGTTAAAGATTGGTTGTGGTGAATATTGGAAAATTGATGAGGGAAAATATATATAAATATGGGTGGGACCGCTTTTCGAAATCATTAGCACTGTGTGATTTTCGAGCTTGAGAGGACACTTTTGGTGATTCACTGAGTTTTGTGCATCTGTTTTCTGAGTGGAAAGATCCAAGAAAGCCTAAAACTTATCCTCTTTATTTATATCCAGGTAGTTTTATGATTAAGGGAACCCATTATTCACATGGTCGGTTTTTAGACCTAAAAATTGACCGTGTGGGTATTAGGAGTTCTCGCACACAACTGCACGTGATAATCCATTATCATGCATTACCCTACCCATGACCATGGGTATATACGTTTGAGTCACAGGATGTGCATTCTTCAACCATGCGTTGGCTATGCAAGAATGTGTGTGGTATGGTTGCATTGACTGCAAGGTTGAACTATGTAAATACCATGTGAAATGGTCTGCATGGTGGTCCTTGGTACAATTGAGTAGAGCATTTCTGTCATGTATTGGTGACACGAGACTCATGCAATTATTCAAAGAAAAATCATTTAGTAAAGGTGTGTTATGTATTCTTTAAAAAGTTCCAATTGAATGTTTTACCTTGTATAATTTCAAGTGCTATCATTTGATCGAGATAGATTAAATTGAGTGACAGGAGCGCCATTATGATGAGATAGTGGAGCGGGTGGATCAATACCTTGTAGCTACACATACATTGCACAATACAGGGCTCCTAAAGTTTTTCAGGTGCCACTTCCTCCGGTCAACGAATTATCTATTACATGAGATTATTTAGATGTGGGATCTCAATCAGTTAGTGTTTCATGTGGGCAGAGATGATCTAAGCATCACTACTCGAGGCATCTATTTCCTGACTAGATTGTTTATCTGTGGTGTACAGGATATTACCAGAGTGGTTATGGGAGGGGGTCTTACTATTAAGGGTCTTATTTACTAGTATTGTGGTGGTGACCAGAGTACCTTGAGCTCTGGGTAGATTTTGGTGGGCCACTTTACTAGTATCACAGTCTGAGCGATGATGACTATGGTGTTGAGGATATTGGGTTCGTCTTCCCTACATAGGGTGACCAAGGGGAAGTTACTACTAGTGGAGAGGGTGATAGTGGGTCAGCAAGTACAATGAGGGTTGATGTTGCGTGAGACCCTAATGGGCATTACAGGTAATTTCAGGTCTATAATGGGAATTATAAGAAAATGATCCATTGATGCACTCGAAATCAAGAACCAATATAATTTCAAGAAAATGAGTCAACCATAATGGTTGACTTTGCATATTTATCATAAATAAACTAGTTTTTTTTTTGTCTTTTCAACATATATCCCTATGGTTTTACTCAAATTTCAAGTAGAAACACTCGTTGGACAAGGAATTCAATTCCACGTCCAATGAGTACCCACACTGCATACTTTGTTGATGTAATTGTAACTTCAGAATGTATTCACTTGCATTTCTTATGTATTGTAACCCGATGTTTATTCCAGGATGTGTCTGTAATGTACTTGAGTCATGTCATGCCCCGATGTTCCTATCAGGAGGTTCTATAATGTAAACAAGTCATGTCAAGTCATTGTGGGTAACCCTCCTATTGGTCAAGGGTTAAAGTCCCCGCAATTCTGGGGCACTAGGGTTATTAGACTCTCCTAGAGAAGTCGGCCCTAGTAGGGTTTTGTCAAGTCGGTAATTAGTATAAATAGAGAGCTAGCCTCTCTATTTATCACACTCTCACCCACACTCAGTTGTAGCACATAGCTGAGGAAGAAGAAGACATTGGGGCTAGGAAGAAAGAGTTTACTGCTATCGGGAGATCATCTTACTGTTTTGGTGTTTTACTTTTGGTGTTGATTCTATCTCTGAGGAAGTTATGGGGGTTTCTCCATTTATGGTTTCCCCGAGGAAAAACACTGTGTTCATTGTCTCTTGTGTTTGATTGTTGTGCTTATTATTCTCTCAGTTAAAGATCCTAATATAATGTTAGCTTAATGTTAAAAATCTAGCATACTTTACATGGAACCCACCCCACAAAAACATGAAATACATTAAAAAAACATGTTACTTTATGTATCTAACAAGTACCCACATTGCATACTTTACATGGACCCCACCTCGTGAAAATTTTGAATGTTTTAGAAAAAAAATTATGAAAAAGCATGGATTTTGTAAAAAAAATGTTAAGAAACTTGGATTTTTGAAAAAAAATTGTTGAAAAACATAAACACACAATTAAAAAAAAGATGAAGATTGGGCACATATATGGTAGTTTGGGTTGATTTGGTGGCCTATAGTAGTGGGTACTAGCAAGTATGTTTTTTCTAGATTGCAAGAGGATGAGACAAGTGTACTGTCCATATTGATTTTATGGGTGTCATTTCAAATTTGAAAAAAAACAATTATAAAAAGAAAATGAATATAAAAAATAACTAGTAGTTGATGCATGGATAACATGTAGTTCATGGCAACTCGAATGGGTGTGCCTCATTGGCGATTTGCTTGATATGAAGTCACTTGTTGTAAATAGAGGTCACGAGTTCAAATCACACCCAAGCTTACCCTTGTCCCATGCTTACGGGAAGTTGTGGGGAACCTAGGGGTATAATAGGTAACAGAAGAGATACAACCCTGTGTAACGTGAATATGTGCATCGTCCCTGTTGTCATTTCCCCTAGTTAAATAAAACATGTAGTTCATGGTAGAAAAATCGTTGAACTAGAAGGAGGTAGGTGATAACCTGTAGTTGAGGCATAGAAAATAGGTGAGCAATTTGTGGCACTTAACTCGTGGCCTATCGTGTTCACCTGCCACAAGTTAAGTGGATGTGCTAACTTAAAAATAAATTTAAAGCCCATATTATATGCAACTAATTAGAGCAATGTTGATATTTAATGATTGAGTTATAATATCTTTATATTATAGAACTTTTTTCCAAAAAAATATTGTTTGATTCACCCAAATTCCATGCGATAAAAAAATTACTTAAAATATCACCAAAATTGTCTTGAAACCATATAAACCCCTTAGAAATTTGAATCTTTTTAGAAAAATATTTCCCAAATTTTTGTGGTTGGAAAGTTAAGAATTAGTAAGATTAGTCGTTTCCACACTTCAAGAAAATCATGGATCCTTAAAATTTTCCATGGTATTTAATAAATATTAATTAACAAAATTAATTTGAATTCCATATTGAATGCCAATGATAATATTTAAATAGAGTAGAAAAGAAAAAAAGAAAAATTATACTTTTCAAAATAGTGATTATTCTTTGTATAATTTAAATATATTTTATGGTTAAAACATATATTTTCTTTTAGATAAGAGAGATGAGCAATTTTCTTGTTCCTAGCTATCCGAAGCTTCTCAAATTGTCTAAGGTTTCTCAAAATGTTCACTCCATACCAGAAAGAGATACTATTTGCTAAGAGTCCGCAGATTCACTGCGGATTCTCATCCAATACTATCTCTTTCTGGTATGGAGCAAACATTCTAAAAAACCTTAGACAATTTGAGAAGCTTTGGATCAATAGGAATAAGAAAATTACTCATCTCTCTTTTCTAAAACAACGTAGAAACAATGACATTATACAGAGCCTTGGAAAATAGCTAAAGTTTTCTTGGCATCGTCATTGTCCTGAAGATGAGCCTAAGAGGAGGCTCACAATGTTAATAAACAAATGGACTCCACTGCAACATCTCCAACTAATGCCAACAAATTCAACCGCGGACTCTCAACCACTACTGTCTCTTTCTGATATGGAGCTGACATTATGAGAAACCTTAGATGATTTGAGAAGCTTCGGATTGCTAGGAATAAGAAAATTTCTCATCTCTCTCTTCTATAAAAATAGATAAACAATTACATTAGAACAAGGCTTGGAAAATAGTTGAAGTCTTCTTGGCATTGTCATTTTCCTAAAGATGAGCCTAAGAGGAGGCTCAAAACGTCGATAATCAAATGGACTCCACAACATCTCCAACTGATACCAACAAACTCAACTGCATATTCTCATCCAATACTATCTATTTCTGGAATGGAGCAGACATTATGAGAAACCTTAAACGATTTGAGAATCTTCGGATCGCTAGGAACACAAAAATTGTGTTGGAATCACAATTTTCGTTATACCAAAACCTGCAAGTGTTTATCTCCACCACAATCATCAGAGTTAGGATCTTGGGAGGTGGTTATCCCATGTCATGAAACTCACGGGGAGTGTTGAACCAAATTTCCAACAATATCCCCCCCATTGCGAGTCGGGTGAGTTTAGAACCCTTGACCTATTGCTTTGACACTGATTGTTGGAATCACAATCGTCGTTAGACCAAAACCTGCAGGTGTTAATCTCTTCCACAATCACCAGAGTTAGGATCTTGGGAGTCGATCAGTCCATTTCACGAAACTCATGGGGAGTGTTGAACCCAATGTCCAACAATCTTCCCCCAAACGCGAGCCAGGTGAGTTTCTAACCCTTTACGTATTGCTCTCACACCAATTGTTGGAATCACGATGATCATTAGACCAAAACCTACAGGTGTTAATATCTACCACACTCGAAAGAGTTAGGATCTTGGGAGGCAGTTAGTCCATGTCACAAAATTCACAGGGAGTGATGAACCCAATTTCCAACAATCTTCCCCCCAGCACGATCCGGGTGAGTTTCGAACCCTTGACCTGTTGCTATTATACCGATTGTTGGAATCACGATTGTTGTTAGACCAAAACCTGCAAGTTTTAATTTTCGTTGTTAGATTTTCTTAAGATTATAGCAGTATATCTTAATTTTATTTATCAATAGAATCACTAGAATATAGACAAAGAACTGAATAATAACACGAGTATTTTTATCCTAGGAAACCCAAATGGTAGAAAACCCATCAACCTTCATCTAGAGATGATAATTCTAAGATCATATTATAGTGAAGAAGAAAAAGAAAATATGGAAAAGATTTCCAAAGATAGAAACCCTGAAAACAATCTTCTTCTGCAGTATATGCGAACTTCTCTCTCTCCCAAAAAACTGTGAACTTCACTCTGCTGTTGTGTGGAATAATGAGGAGGGGTGCCTCCTATTTATATAGATTTTCCACCAATATTTTGACTGGGGTCGACTTCTCTTGGGGGAGAAATATATTCTATATTTTATCATTTATTTTAGCTTTTCTTTTGCTTGCTTTTCTCCCCAAGGTCTACATTGTTCTTCTAGGTTTTGTATGATTGATTACAATAAGTTCACCTCCTGTAGGAGGTACAATACAAGAACAATAAGTTCACCTCCTGTAGGAGGTACAATACAAGAACAATAAGAATAGATTATGAAGTTGCACAAAATCCAACACTCCCTCTCAATAAGGAAGGTATAGGCTTCACTCTTCAATAGCATCACGATCATCTAGGTTTCATCTATACATCTATATTCTCTCTGTCATCTCTAAACATACTGAAGGTTGTATTTATCAATCCATTCTATTCGGATGTCTGAGAGAAAATGTATTGCTACCTATTCGTCTCTACTGCTGAGTGAATACGTCCATTCCTGGATAGATATCCTAGATGGAAAAATGTTTACGACCATCTACTACATGTGCATCTCATCTGCCGATGGGGTACTCCCATACCTAGTTGAGAACTTGAACGAGTAAATGTGCATGACCATATACTAGCTATTCATCTCATCTTTCGATGGGTTACTCCCATGCCTGGCTGAGAACCTGAACGAGTAGAGGTGTTAGTGCAATCACATGGTCATATGCTACATGTCTGTCTCATCTGCCGACAGGATTTATACCATACCTGGATGAGAACCTGGATGAGCAGCAGTACCTAGGAAAAATTATGGTAAATGTCTCTCAGACATCTCTCCCTCTCGAGGAGGGATATGTTCTCTTCTAGTCCAAGTATTTTGTGAAATTATTTAAGCTTCATCCTGGGAAGAGGCTTGGTGTGAACATCTATAGTCTAGTCATCTGTCAAAATATACTAGAGCTCAGCCACACCTTTTTGCACCATGTCATGCATGAAATTATATTGAATCTCTATGTGCTTCGACTTGTCATGAAATACAGGATTCATTGACATCTGCACACAACTCTGGTTATCTCGGTGAATCACAGTTGGCTCTGGAATATGGCCAAACAATCCTGAAAGAATTTTATGAAGCCAAACTACTTCTCAGGCTCTTGAACTGGCGTCCATATACTCAATCTCTGTATTAGTGAGAGCTATTGAGTTCTACTTCCTACTGTACTAGGAAACTACTGTAGAACCCAAACTAAAACCACATCTTGAAGTGCTCTTCCTATATGTAGTGCATCAAGACCAATCCGAGTCTGTAAACTCTTGCAATATCAAGTCACATTCTAAATTATATCGTAGATCATACCCACAATGCCACATAAGTATCTAAGAACATTTTTTGCAACAATCTAGTGAATATTCCTTGATTCGTACATGAACTGAATGAGAGAATTCACAGCAAAACAAATATTTGGTCTGAAGCAGAATCTATTAGCTTCTTCAAATTTGCATCCATCGAAGCAAGCTATGGAATTACAGTCCAACATTCTGAATCTCTTCATCATATCCATGGTGTAATTTCCTTGACCTAGGAAAATATTCTTCTTCCTTTATCATACTTCTAATCCCAAGAAGTAATGTATCAACAGTGTCATTAAGAAAGGTTATCTTGGAATCCATCTAATACAACTTCCATCCCATAGTTGAAATAGAAATAATCGATCTGATGGAAGTACATCAAGTCATAGGAGCAAATGTCTCATCATAATTGAATCCCTCTTTCTGAGAGAACCCTCTGGCTACAAACCTAGCCTTGTATTTTTCAATACTACCATTTGCTCCATGTGGAGTTTCATGCTCCTCAGTATTCTGCAAAATCTGTGGTGCCCATCTAGCTCTTTTTTGGCTTACTGCCACATCTGTGGGAGCATCATCTGGCTCAAATGGATCAATGGGACTCATCGGTTTATTCATTTATTCAAACTCCCTCTAAATGTTTTGAGGGGAGATGATCTCGCCTCTTCATCGTCATAGATCTCCATATATGATCCTCTTCCTTTTCCAATAGTCATTTCTTCTTCAAAGGTTACATCTTGACTGACTCCAATTTGCCTCAATCTTGGGATGTATATTCTCTAAGCCTTTGAAGACTTGCGATATCCCATGAATGTTTCCGTCTTTCCTGAATGTTCTAACTTGGGCACATGAATGTATACTGAAAATTAATTATCCATCCCGGTGACGACTAGGTTCATCAAGGATCCTTCAATTATCTTGCTCAAGTCACGACATCAGTGTCGTCAAGTTTCTACTATATCTAATAGAATAGAATCCTTGTTTTTGAGGGATAACTCCCTCTGTCTCTCAAAATTCGGTTGAGTAAATCTTGTTGAAGCAACAAATAGACCGACAATCATAGAAGCTTTTTTCTTTTGATCACCAAATCTCTGCATGAGATTATTCTGGTTCTGAGAGTCATAATACATGCTTCTAGAGGTTTTTTGCTTCCATTCCATCTGTATATCAATGGGATCACTTGTCCTTGTAGATCATGGCATTCCCTACAAGTCAAATCCCATCAGATGGTTAGCAATATTTCATAATCAATGTATTAACAAAATAATGTAGGAAACCTTTTAGTCAATGCTTCGACACAACACACGTAAGGCCATTATCCGGATACTTATGGTCTCCATTATAGCATACCATTAAGAGTGTGTACTACTCCAGTATGTTATAACTGAGTCATCATCCTAGATGGTTTTTGTAGCATGACAGGCTATTTAACTACCTGAATTTAGAAATGTAGATCTGTGTAAAACATATTTAAAAACAACCAAATCTAATCTACTAGAGCATTTAAAAACAAATACTTATCTTTTGTAGTTTTTTGGGTGGGATCCCATTGTCAAAGTCCACTAATCTTCATATGCTTTCTTGACAATCATCACAGTTTGGATCTTCATATAATTTCTTAGAAGAAGAACAATGAACGATCATCCTTCCTTGGCTCCTTCTGAGGAGGGTCTTCTTCTACATCAGAAATTGAAGCTTCATGTCTCCTTTTGATTGAGCTTCGATAGCTACTGGCATAAACCTAGCCTTGTATTTTTCAATACTACCATATGCTCCATGTGGAGTTTCATGCTCCTCTGTATTCTGCAAAATCTGTCATGCCCATCTGGGTCTTTTTCAGCTTACTGCCACATCTGTGGGAGCATCATCTGGCTCAAATGTATCAATGGGACTCATTGGTTTGTTCATTTATTCAGAATCCCTCTGAATGTTTGGAGGGGAGATGATCTCGACTCTTCATCGTCATAGATATCCATATATGATCCTCTTCCTTTTCCAATAGTCATTTGTTCTTCAAAGGTTACATCTCAACTGACTTCAATTTGCCTCAATCTTGGGATGTATATTCTCTAAGGCTTTGAAGACTTGCGATATCCCAAGAATGTTTCCTTATTTCCTGAATGTTCTATCTTGGTCATGTGAATGTATACTGAAAAATTAATTATCCATCCCGGTGATGACCAGGTTCATCAAGGATCCTTCAATTGTCTTGTTCGAGTCATGACATCAGTGTCGTCAAGTTTCTACTGTATCTAATAGACTAGAATCCTTGTCTTTGAGGAATAACTCCCTCTGTCTCTCAAAAATCGGTTGAGTAAATCTTGTTGAAGCAACAGATAGACCGACAATCATAGAAGCTTTTTTCTTTTGATCACCAAATCTATGCATGACATTATTCTGGTTCTGAGAGTCATAATACATTCTTCTAGAGGCTTTCTGCTTCCATTCTATCTATATATCAATGGGATCACTTATCCTTGTAGATCATGGCATTCCCTACAAGTAAAATCCCATCAGATGGTTAGCAATATTTCATAATCAATGTATTAACAAAATAATGTAGGAAACCTTTTAGTCAATGCTTCGACGCAACACAGTAAGGCCATCATTCGGATACTTATGGTCTCCATTATAGCATACCATTAAGAGTGTGTACTACTCCAGTATGTTATAATGGAGTCGTCATCCTAGATGGTTTGTACAGCATGACAGGATATTTAACTACCTAAATTTAGAAATGTAGATCTGTGTAAAACATATTAAAAAACAACCAAATCTAATCTACTAGAGCATTTAAAAACAAATACTTGTCTTTTGTAGTTATTTGGGTGGGATCCCATTGTCAGAGTCCACTGATCTCCATATGCTTTCTTAACGATCATCATAGTTTGGATCTTCATATAATTTCTTAGATGAAGAACTATGAACGATCATCCTTCCTTGGCTCCTTGTGAGGAGGGTCTTCTTCTACATCAGAAATTGAAGCTTCATGTTTCCTTTTGATTGAGCTTCGATAGCTACTAGCATAATGACCGTATTTCCTACACATGTAGCACTGTTTCTGAGATAAATCCTTCTTCTCTTGTTTCTTCTTATCTGGGGGAGGACTTGATCTCTTATCTTGGTGCTTGTGATTGAAGGACTTCCTTCCCCTTCCCTTTCCTTTATTAGCATGAGATATGAATGCTTGATTCTCCTCAGGTTGGGCGCCATGAATTCTTTTGCGTGTTGTGATTCTTGTTTCTTCCTGAGTGCATTTTTCCCATAGCTTATCAAATTTGGGAAACTTGGTACGACCACTTATAGTTTGGACAAAATACTCCCAAGATGGTGGGAGACCATTTAAGGTGGTCATAACGAGATCCTTTTCTTCAAGATTGTCTCTACTGGAATTTAGCTTGTCTTGGAGTTCGGTGATCCTCATGAAATATGAGGCAATATTCTAGGACTTCGTCATCTTCATATTCAACAGTTTATTCCTCAATGTGAGAGTCACATTGATATTACTGTGTTCAAATAGTTTCTTTAAGGTTTTGAACATCTTCCTTGTTGTCGTTTTTTCCAAGATATGAGGAACCAAGTGGTCTCTCACTGAGTCCACCAAAATCCTTCTTGCTTTTACATCATTCTTCCTCCAACGAGGTTTGTCTTCTTCGACTTTTGGTTTCAGGACCTTTTCATTTACACACTGCAATAAGTCATTTTCTTCTAGTAGGAGAAGAACCCTAGACTTCCTGGGGATGAAGTTGGAAGCTCCTTCCAAATGATCTTCAAACTTCATGTTGATCATCTTGACTGTAGATCTGGATCTAAAACACTAACAGAGACTAGGTCAAAACTTAAGGTTGGAATTTTGGGAAATTGAATCCACATATAGATGCACCCAAGAGAGGTGAGCTGAGAAGAGGTAGAGGTGAGACAAAACTGTGGAGGGAGTAGGAAAAAAACTAAAACCCTAATTTATATTGCAGCTATAGAATTAGGTCAAAAATTGAAAATTCTTAGAAATGAATTATGTCTTCACCAAAAGATGTGCCCTCCTGTTGCAGCTGCAATTGTTTCCCCAAATTTTCAAATTTTGGACCCCCTTGTTAATTTTATCATTGCCTAGAATCATTTGGATCCATGAACTCTTTTTGTTTTTGCTTTGATTTTGGACTATTTCAAGGTTAACTCTCTTCCTGTTTTTCGAAAAATTGCTTATGTAATTTGAAACTGTTGTGGGTTGCGGAGTTTAGAGTTTGGTTTGTTTCCTTTTGAGCTGCGATTTCTTTTTGGAAGCTTATTTCTCATGCTAGCCACTGTTTCGAAGGCCATTTAAACAATGTATCGAAGCCATGTTTCCTTAGGGAGCCTCCATTGCGGAAATTGAACGATGATTATTCTGCAGGAGGATCTTGACTTCTTTGTTGTCGCGTCATATCGTTTGACTTGTTTATATTATCGGAGGTTGGTCGAAGTTGGGTCAGGGTATTTGATCTTTGTGAAGCCGTTGTTTTGGAAGTGAAACAGGTTTTTTGGACCGCTGCAAGACCTTAAATTGTTACAAACACTTAGCATTTTACATTGATCTTGTGCCATAGCAAAATTTATGATTTGGATCGGAGGTTGTAGTCTATTTATCTTTAGCCTTTGCGGCTCCTAAATGAACTAGGTATCCGCCATGTAACTGATCCGCCCGCCAATGCTTTGTCGAGTTTTCGTCGCTTTGTCTTTGGATCAGGGGGTCTATAGTCTTTCCTCCTCCGCCCTTGTGGCTGTGTAACGCACTGAGTGTCCGACGTTGATGTCTTTCTGCTCGCCGACTGGGAAATTTTCCGCCTAGAGTTTGATTTTGGCTCTTCCGAATTCAATAGACTTAACGGTCTTGCGGATCCCGTTGCCTGTTTGAGATCCGCTGATGCAGCTATGAGTGAGACTACACGGCCAATGTTTTAATGTTTTAAGCCATCGATAATTTTTGCTCTTCCTGTAGTTTTGTGAGTTTTAAACCCCTATGTGGGCGATAGTGTTTTTGGTACTTGTTAAGGTTTTCATTACAAGGGTGCAATACAGGGCCTCTTTTGATGACTATTCATTCTGTTGATGTGTTTGATTGAAAAGACACAGTCCTAATTAATGATAAATGTCGTTTAATTGCAGATGGACTCAAGAGACTTCTTCAGATTACTACTACAAGAAGGCATAGCTAGGAGACGAAGCAGCAAAAAGTCGGCTGGGCTAGACAGAGTGCGTACTGAAATCGACGAAATATCAAGGATGACAAACGAAAGACAAGGCAGAGTCAATGGTGAAAAAATCCCAAGCTTGGAAATATCCTTCAGTTACCGAGCTGATCCCGCTTTGTTAAGTAATCATAAGTTGAAATCTAAAAAGACGTAACGCATGAAGCGAATCATGAGTACTCATGGAAAAGACAAAATGGTGATATTAGACGGTTTTGAGGAGCCCAAAGGTCACACGGTTGGGGCAGCCCAAGCGGTTAGCTAATTTGGCTTAAATATAGGAAAGTTAGAGTGTACAGGGTATTTTTCCCTGGAAAAACTTGTGAACTATTGTTTGTAAGAGGAACTACTTCGTTTTACAATAAGAAATTACAAATTTTGCCTGTTGGAGAAGGTGCTATGTGGAATGTTCCAATGTGATAAATGAACAATGTTGAAGGGGAACTATTTCATTTTTTACTGTGTTTCATTAACTATGAGAGCGTTCTAACTTTATGTACCTATGTTCTTACTTGAATGTTCTCTAGTATATTCTGTGATGTTTTCCACTATGAGTAATGGAAGTTTTAACTGTTGATGAGCTATCTTGTCATGTACACTTTTATTCATGTTCATATGTTTGGTTCTAGGAACAGCTATCTGTGATATGCCGTAACATGTGAACAGTATCACATTATTCATGAATTAATATCTAGCTCTCTAAAGATAGCCTAGTTAGTACTTATTTTCTAATTGTGTGTGATTTAGATGTGAGGGAGTTTAAGACGAGAGGTAAGAACCTGCGCATCACATTGTGAACACTCATTGCAATCTTAATCAATCAGAATGTTAAATAGGCACTTGCATATCATACTTTAAGTCAAAAAATACAAAAAATATATACGGTGGACCGGGCCACAACTGGTAAAACCTTTTATTTTTGTTTCTTGACCTACGGTGGCCAGACCGCAAACCGGACGGATTCCCTACACCAAACAATCATGGGCTAGTTGGGAACGTTGACTAGGGAGAATCCCTTGCTGTTGCTGACTGCGATTTTCCAGGCCTCAATAGTTTCTAGCGCTAGAAGGAGGGCCGCCAGTGCATGGCTGGCCGAGGAAACCCATTTTCCCGAGACTATTCCACCGGTAACAGTTCAGAAAGCAGTTTGTTTCATAATCCAATTCCTGAAGAGGGGGGTAGAGAACATTTGTATTCTATCGACAACGAAGTTGTTAATGATCTGAGAAGACACACTAGGGCATACGTGAAGAAGAATGGAGGATTTCCGATTATCCCTAAATTGCCCAGAAGAGAATATAAAAGGAAAGATCGTCCTATATTGGAAGACTCAGTGCTGGTTGGGGATTGGGAAGAACTTGTAGAAACAACCTTACAGGAACTTGTACAACCTTTGAATCAAGTAGGCCCGGATACTCCTCACAGTTCTCCTGTTCACACTCTTATTCGCTCACCCCCTCACTCTCCACCCAGACTCATGGCAAGCATAAATGCAAATCAACCACCCAACCCACCAAATCCACCACCTGCCTGGAAAGCCATATCACCTTTAAACCTAACACCTCCTTAGCATGATTTACCTCAATCTTTTGAAAAGATGCTACCTAAATTTGACCCAAATGAGAAGATATTAGTAGACAACCACTTGCAAAGTTTCTATTTGGCAATAGAAGGGTTAAGGGCTGGGGAATATGAGGATGTAGTATGCAGACTTTTCCCACACACCCTTAAAGGAGCTGCAGCATCGTGGTACTTTGGTTTGCTAGCAAATTCTATCCCTGATTGGGATACCTTCGAGAGGATTTTTAGAAGTAAGTATGCAACCCAAAAGACTCATGCAGCTCTCATGAAAGGACTATGTGCCTTAAAGAAAGAAAGAAAGGAGAAGGTGCATAGTTTCACCCAAAGGTTTGTAGCCTATCTTAAGAATTTTTATCAAGCTGACAAACCTTCGGATAAAGTCCTGATTGAATATTATACCTCAGCTCTAGGACCCGAGTTGGCCATGTTTTCCAAAATGAAGGCCAAGCCTACTCTAGTGGAGACCTATGAGGAGGCGGAGAAAGTAGAGGCTGAAAGGGAAAGCATCGAAGATTATCCTGAACAATCAGGAGAGAAAAACGTGGGGAGGAAAGCTTTGTTGTTTACCAAGCCTAAGGAGAAGCAATCACCAGATTTTGAAGGAATGGAAAAAATGATGCAGAAGCTTTCTAACAGAATCATAGACTTGGAAAAGGAAAAGGAAGCCCAAAAGTTCTACAATCCCTATTACAAGAAAAGGGAAGATAACAATCAATCCCAACCCCCTCCGCACAATTCGGCATCTATGAATTTAACCAAGGTAGGAATGGACAATTTTTGCACTTTCCACCAACAGCCCCACTCTGAAAAGAATTGTCCTCAATGGATAAACTCAATGACGTTGGTTATGAATCAGCTGTTAGATTCTAAATTGACAGAAGATGAAGATGAAGAAAGGAAAGACAGTAATACACCAACAAAAGAACAAGAGGATGAGACCATGGTTTTATGGGACTGTGTTTCATTGTTTGACGCTGAGGAGGAAAAGGTTTTGGGACACGAGGGAATCCTGGAAACAAATGTAACAACAAGAAGCCAAGGGTTGGCTAAATAAAACAGTCTCATGCTCCCTAAGATTAAAAGACTTCAAAGGAATGTTAAAAAAATTCAAGATAACTCCTCAGCTAATGAAATTCCATAATTTACCATCACCATTCAAGGTCCTAAACAGACTAACATATTCGCCAAGCCCAATGAAGAAAAAATAAATAATGGTAAACCAGATCCCACCGAGCTTAAGATGGAATATGACATTGTGGAAGATATAAAGAAGGTAAGGACGAATATCTCGTTATTTGAAATGTGCAAGGTGCCACAGCAAAAAGAAAAGCTATTGAAAGCACTTGAAGCATCAGAGGAGGGGCCACCCACTGACAACCAGCCCATGGAAGAAGAAGAAATTGGGGAAGCAAGTGTAGGAGGTAATCCTAAGAGCAAGAATCCACCATTTCTTCTCACCTTTGAAATCTTTAACCATAACGTACATAATTGCTTGGTAGACTCAGGGGCATCGGTTAACGTCATGCCGCTATCGGTCTGCAAAAGGATAAATGGACAACCTAAACCATCCACCTGGAGGGTTGTTCAGCTGGATAGGATGAATGTGAAGGTAATTGGGGAAATGGAGGATGTTCTAGTCCACTTGTCTTCGAATGATAAGGTGTGTCAAGTTATTGATATTGCGGTGGCTGACATACCAGAAGCTTATGGGCTTGTTTTGAGCAGAGATTGGTCGGCAAAGCTAAATGGATATTTTGCCTCGGACTGGTCACATCTGTGGCTTCCATATAAAGGAAGCCCAAATCAAATTAAAATTTTGAGGGAGCCCCATATGAAACACAACGTTACTCAGTTCGAAGAAAAAAATGAACCAGTGGATTCTGTTTTGGGAAATTACGTTATTGAGTTAGAACCAGGAAATTACCAAGCAGAAGAAGCTAGCGACACATCAAACACTCAGCCTGATCTCCTTCGGTTTTCACAGGCTGATGAAATCAATTGTAAAATAGTAGACTTAGCAGTAGAAGTATGTGTAAATTCCCGCACGGTAGTTAGCGATTTCTGGACACTTTTTTTTTATGGTTCTAAAACGTTAGAAGGGTCAAGAGCCGGCTGTGTCTTGATTGACCCCAAGAAGAACAAACATTTTCTTTCATGTAAGTTAGAGTTTGAATGTACAAATAACACAACTGAATATGAAGTGTTGGTTCAAGGTTTAAGGAAAGCAATTGAATTAAAGGCAAATAATCTAAAAGTGTTTGGAGATTCTGAAATAATTGTAAAACAAATTTGGAATCAAATACATTGAATTTCTCCTCACTTAAAAGCTTATCAAAATGAAGTATGGGATTTACTCAAATGTTTTAATGCATTTAATATTGTATCGATTCCAAGACTTAAGAATGCAGCAGCTGAATTGCTGGCCACATCAGCTGCGAGGCTTGTGCCCTCTAATAATCGATGCTCTGTTGAATTGCTTTTTAGGCCCTCAGTTCTAGATATGATTACCAACCTACGAGTGTTTGATGACGATCAGCATATTATAGAATGATTAACGAATGACGAGGCATTTAAAGGGGCGATTATTGATGATGAAGAACATCAGGCCGAGCTGAAATTTGATAATTTCATCCCTAAAGGAGTCAGAACTTTAGAACGGATGTTTGATTTAAATGAAAAATTTAGAAGACCAGCAAATGTGAAGACTCACAACTCATCTCTACAGTTTGAATTGATTAATTTGGGGACTGAGATGAAGCCTAAATATGTGAATCTTGGAAAATGTTGTTCACCGGATGAGAGAGATAAGTTCATTGTTCTTTTCAAACAATACAAAGATGTTTTTTCCTGGACATATGAAGATCTGAAGACATATGACACCAGTATCATCCAGCATGTTATCCCCATCAAATCTGGAGTCAAACCTTATCAGCGGCCTTTAAGGAAAATGCATCCAAAATTAGAGCCTCTAATCTAGAGCGAAGTTAAGAAATTATTGGATGCTAGAATCATTTTTAAGGTTAGACACTCGAAATGGGTTTCAAATCTGGTACAAGTAAGGAAGAAATCTAGAGAAATCAGGTTATGTGTGGATTTTAGAAACTTAAATCGCACTTCAGATAAAGACAATTATCCTGTTCCACCCATGGAGCAACTACTGCAAATGGTTTCAGGTTCTGAACTATTCTCTTTATTAGATGGATTCTCAGGCTACAATCAGGTGTTAGTAGTCGAAGAAGACCGATTGAAAAGGACATTCAGGACCAGGTGGGGAACTTTCGCTTACAGAAGAATGCCCTTTGGGCTTATAAATGCTGGAGCTACGGTCTAGAGGGCTATGGACATAGATTTCCGCGGTTTGATTGGCCGTAGTGCTGTAGTATACCTCGATGACATCACGATATTCTCAAAGAAGAGAGAAGGGAACATGTTTCATCTAAAGCATATTTTTGAGCGCTACCGAAAATATGGTATCTCACTAAACCCCAAGAAGTGTGTGTTCGCTGTTACGGAATGTAAGTTGCTGGGTCACGTGGTTTCAAAGAAGGGGATCTCCATAGACGCAGAAAGGATCAAAGCCATTGAACAGATTCCATTGCCCCATAATAAAAAGGGCATGCAATCATTTATGGGGACAATAAACTTTGTGCGAAGGTTTGTGCCAGATTTCGCTCAAATTGTTAAACCTTTGCAGCAAATGGTAAAGCAAAGTGTACAATTCAAGTGGAATGAGGTTGAGAAGAATGCATTCAGCAAGATTAAAACCGTTGTTGCGCATGCACCCTCCTTTAAAAGCCCGAATTTTGATAAAGACTTTATTTTGTACACTTTCACATTTGATGATTCGCTAGCAGTTGTGCTTACTCAGAAGGAAGATGGGGGAAATGAGTTCCCCATATCATTTATGAGCACTGGTATGCAAGGGGCTGAATTGAATTAGCCAGCTATAGATAAACAAGCTTACGCAGTGTTCAAAGTAGTGAAACAATTCAGGCCCTACATACTAAAGAACCAGACCAAGGTAATCGTCCCACACCCAGCTGTGAGGTCTCTTTTCATACAAAAGGAATTAGGAGAAAGAAGAGGCAATTGGGTAACAACTCTTCAAGAATATGACCTCGAATTCAAGCCAGCTTCTATAGTTAAAGGGCAAGGATTGTGCAGGCTGATGACTGAAAATAGAAACAATGAAGAACATGCCTGGGAAGACGAAGCTGAGTTACATTTGATGGATGTATGTCCTCTTTTCACAGCCCCAGAATCTTGGTATCGAGACCTTGTGCATTACCTTTAGACAGGATCGTTACCTGAACATTGGAATTCTAAGCAAAGCAGAGCATTGCGTCTTCAATCAACCTCATATCAAATTATTGAAGGAATATTATTCATAAAAAATTACGACGGAGTTCTTCTTAGATGCTTAGAGAAAGAAGATGCGAAGAAGGTAATGACAGATTTGCATGATGGGCCTGCTAGAGGACATTTTTGCGTAGATACTACAACTCACAAAATTCTCAGAGCCGGATACTATTGGTCCACGCTCTTCAAATATGCACACGCCCATGTCAGAAAGTGCGACATTTGTCAAAGGTGTAGTGGAAGACAAGCTAAAGCAGCAGGATAGTTGAAGCCTGTGATAATAACCGTGCCTTTTGAGCAATGGGGGTTAGATATCTTTAGGGAGGTAAATCCGAATTCTTCCCCGCAACACAAGTATATTCTGACAGCAACTGACTACTTCACTCGCTGGGTCAAAGCCATCCCGTTGCACAAAATCAATGAGAATGCGGTCATAGACTTCTTGCAAGACCATATTATAACCAGGTTTGGAGTTCCAATTTCTTTAGTTTTTGATAATGCTACTTACTTTTCCTCAATAAGATTAACTGCTTTTGCTCATGAGAAAGGGATTAAGTTGCATTACTCTACTAATTACTATCCACAGGGAAATGGTTTAGCGGAGTCTACAAACAAGAATCTGATTAGGATTTTAAAAAAGACGGTGATAGAAAATCAGAGGAGTTGGTACTCATCGTTACCAAACGCCCTTTGGGCTGATAGAGTCACCCCCAAGTCTTCGATAGGAGTGTCTCCGTATACCCTTGTATATGGTAAAGAGGCCATTCTACCCCCCAATATCATGCTACCCTCTTCCATAATAGCTCAGGAATCTAGAGGATCAGAAAATGAAGTCTTTCAAATGAGGATATATAATCTCCTAAAGGCAGAAGAGTCTCAATCTAAAGCCAGAGAGCGCTTTAAACAACAACAAGGGGTAGTAAAGAGATGGTTTGATAAACACAAGGCTGGAACAAAATATTTTGAGGTGGGAGATTTGGTTCTCAAGTGGGACCACCCCCATGATGAGAAAGGAAAACACACGAAATTTCAGCAGTTGTGGGTAGGTCCTTTCCATATTGCGGCAAATCTTGGCCCCTCAACTTATAAGTTGCAATATTTACAAGGGTGGGAAGAGAACTTACCAGTAAATGGTTTAGTTCTCAAACCTTATTTTTCCTGAGTTTGTTTGTGTTCTTCTATCTTGTATATAAATAATTTGACTTGGTCGTTTACTTTGAGTTATGTAGTTTTGTTTTGTTTTAGTCTAGATTCTACTGATTTCAATAAAGGAGGAAAACCCGTGGTTGCATGGAGAACATCATAATTTTGGAATGATTAAAGTTCTTGGGTATAAGATTGTGTATTATTGTTTATCTAAAATAATTTCTTCTATTTTAACAGTTTTCTCGAGTGGCTATGAACACATTGAAGTCCTGCTTAACCCTTGTAAAATAAACCAAAATCAAAGGGTCTGGAATACTATCTTGAGGCTCCATCCATATCACATTTAAATTGTCCTAGGGAGTGACAGCAAAGGGCCCATGGAAAGGAAGCAGGGTAAACATTATATTATATATAAATGATCCCATGCCAAGAATTGGATGCCAAAAGGAAAATAAGAGTCGAAAGCTCCCATGAAAACATTATGTATCAAAACAAATACTGAACCATATAAGTACTAAATAGCCAAAAGTTCCTCTCCGTCCGTGAGCTGAAAATTAAATACATCTCTCACACAAAAGGACACTATGGATAGAGGAGCTTGAATCAAAATTCAGAAAGAAAGACATGCAGGAGGACTCATATGAAAAGACAAAATTTCAAAAAGCACAAAAGGGTGCAAAATGGCATGGGAATGAGGAACAAATGAATATTTCTATTTACCATATGCTACAATCCTGTGGTGTCCAAGCTGACAGCTACCTGAAGACAGAGGTAACAAATGGAATTCATCTTCCTGGCCTCAAAAGAGTTATCTTGACTTGAAAATCCTGGTTTCCACTCTCCTAAATTGGACTATCGTCAATGATTAAAAGTACATACATTTGCCACTTGAGAAATCCAGATATCTGGAAGAATTCAACAGGATCGTTTGTTGTTAAACAGTCAGTTACTCAAGAAATAATCGTCCAGAGATCTAGGTCCACCAGGTAGTCGCCAATTGTTGCAGCTGCAACTGTTTCCCCAAATTTTCAAATTTTGGACCCCCTTGTTAATTTTAGCATTGCCTAGAATCGTTTGGATCCATGAACTCTTTTTGTTTTTGCTTTGATTTTGGACTATTTCGAGGTTAACTCTCTTCCTGTTTTTCGAAAAATTGCTTATGTTTGAAACTGCTATGGGTTGCGGAGTTTAGAGTTTGGTTTGTTGCCTTTTGAGTTGCGATTTATTTTCAGAAGCTTATTTCTCATGCTAGCCACTGTTTCGAAGGCCATTTAAACAATGTATCAGAGCCATGTTTCCTTAGGGAGCCTCCGTTGCGGAAATTGAATGATGATTATTCTGCAGGAGGATATTGACTTCTTTGTTGTCGCATCGTATCATTTGACTTGTTTATATTATCGGAGGTTGGTCGAAGTTGGGTCGGGGTATTTGATCTTTTTGAAGTCGCTGTTTTGGAAGTTAAACAGGTCTTTTGGACCACTGTGAGACCTTAAGTTGTTACGAACACTTGGCGTTTTATGTTGATCTTGTGCCATAGCAAAAGTTATGATTTGGATCAGAGGCTGTAGTCTGTTTATCTTCTGCCCTTTCGGCTCCCAAACGAACTACGTATCCTCCATGTAACTGCTTCGCCCACCGATGCTTTGTCGAGTTTTCGTCGCTTTGTCTTTGGATTGGGGGGTCTGTAGTCTTTCCTCCTCCGCCCTTGCGGCTGTGTAATGCACTAAGTGTCCGACGTTGATGTCTTTCAACTCGCCGACTGGGAACTTTTCCGCCTAGAGTTTGAGTTTGGCTCTTTCGACTCCAATAGACTTAACGGTATCGTGGATCCTATTGTCTGTTTGAGATCTGCTAACACGGCTGTGAGTGAGACTACACGGCCGATGTTTTAATGTTTTAAGCCGCCGATAATTTTTTCTCTTCTCGTCGTTTTGTGAGTTTTAAACCCCTGTGTGGGCGATAGTGTTTTTGGTACTTGTTAAGGCTTTCATGACAAGGGCGCAATACATGGCCTCTTTTGATGACTATTCGTTCTGTTGATGTGTTTGATTGAAAAGATGCAGTCTTAATTAATGATAAATGTCGTTTAATTGCAGATGGAGTCAAGAGACTTCTTCAGATTACTACTACAAGAAGGCATAGCTGGGAGACGAAGCAGCAGAAAGTCAGCTAGGCTAGATAGAGTGTGTACTGAAATCGACGAAATCTCAAGGAGGACAAATGAAAGACAAGGCAGAGTCGATGGTGACAAAAGCCCAGGCTTGGAAAGATCCTTCAGTTACCGAGCTGATCCTGCTTTGTTAAGTAATCATAAGTTGAAATCTAAAAAGACGTAACGCATGAAGCGAATCATGAGTACTCATGGAAAAGACAAAATGGTGATATTAGACGGTTTTGAGGAGCCCAAAGGTCACGCGGTTGGGGCAGCCCAAGCGGTTAGCTGATTTGGCTTAAATATAGGAAAGTTAGAATGTACAGGGGCTTTTTCCCTGGAAAAACTTGTGAACTGTTGTTTGTAAGAGGAACTACTTCGTTTTACAATAAGAAATTACAAATTTTGCCTGTTGGAGAAGGTGCTATGTGGAATGTTCCAATGTGATAAATTAACAATGTTGAAGGGGAACTATTTCGTTTTCGACTGTGCTTCATTAACTGTGAGAGCGTTCTAACTTTATGAACCTATGTTCTTACCTGAATGTTCTCTAGTATATTCTGTGATGTTTTCCACTATGAGTAATGGAAGTGTTAACTGTTGATGAGCTATCTTGTCATGTACACTTTTATTCATGTTCATATGTTTGGTTCTAGGAACAGCTATCTGTGATATGTCGTAACATGTGAACAGTATCACATTACTCATGAATTAATATCTAGCTCTCTAGAGATAGCCTAGTTAGTACTTATTTTCTAATTGTGTGTGATTTAGATGTGAGGGAGTTTAAGACAAGAGGTAAGAACCTGCGCGTCACATTGTGAACACTCCTTGCATTCTTAATCAATCTGCATGTTAAATAGGCACTTGCATATCATACTTTAAGTCAAAAAATACAAAAAATATATACGGTGGATCGGGCCACAACCGGTAAAATCTTTTATTTTTGTTTCTTGACCTACGGTGGCCGGACTGCAAACCGGATGGATTCCCTACACCAAACAGTCACAGGCTAGTTGGGAACGTTGACTGGGGAGAATCCCTTGCTGTTGCTGCCTGCGATTTTGTAGGCCTCAACACCTCCTTAGAGTGAAATTCTCAAGGCTCGTTTTTTCTGCTGAAAGGTTGAGTGAATACCTTGAAAGATGAAACCCTAGTTTTGACAGGTTGTCGATAGAGTTTCAACAATGGCTTCTTCTAGCATTGTTGTGACAGCACATTAGATTTTATTAAGATTATAGCAGTATATCTTAATTGTATTTACCAATAGGATCACTATAAGATAGAGAAAGCACATAACAATAACATGACAATAACACAAGTATTTTTATCCTAGGAAACCCAAATGGTAGAAAACCTAGCAACCATTGTCTAGAGATGATAATTCTAAGATAAGAGTACAATAAAGAAGAAAGAGAAAATATGAAACCATCCATAACACCATCCATAACACATAAATACCCAAAACACACAACAACAACAACAACACCAACATACCACATATAAAAAACACAACACATAGCACATACGAATTCATACGAATTCAAAGATACAAAATCGTAATGGGCCATAGTTGATTTAGAAAGAACTAATTTTGTAAAGAGGTTTCTCACTTAACTATTAACCCTAAATTTAGAGCATTTTAAACAATCAAGGTTTTTGGCTATTTTTCCTCTTTGTTTTATACTTATTTGTACTCAAATAAGAGGTTTATCATTTTACTATTAAGCTAATTAAACTTTAATCTCTAAATTCTTTATTAAAAACTTAAAAAAAATAAATCAAAATCTATTAATGTTTAAACATCTCCACTAACTTTATCCACAAAATTTCACTAAATGGACAACTTCCACCAAACCTTCAATTGTCACGACTTGTCGTTCTCTAAGAAAAGAAGAAAGTTCGTTCAAGCCTAAGTGGAAAACTTCCAATAAAACATATAATATCAAGACATGATGATGATGATGATGATGGTTAACGTCCCCTGAGACCAAACTTTGGTCTATCGGACCTAAAGAAGAGAATTAATTAGTTTGCTTTAAAGTTATATTTCTATGCTCAAAGAGCTTGGAAAGAAGCGTCCCGAGCTTACTATAATTTTGACAAGCTAAAAGGCTAGGAAAGTCGGTATTGCAACAAATATTATGAAACTGGGATCTAATGTGGGTGTACGCAGGGCACTCTAAGAGGAAGTGATTTTCATCTTCAATGTTCTTACTCTCACAAAGGTGGCAGATCCTTTCTACCGAAGGTGTTTTAGGGACTGTCCAACGACCAGTTTCACTATAGAGCTCATGCAAGTTCGTTCTTATCTTAGCTATGTTAATTTTTTTCTTAGTACTGATCAAAACAGAGAGATACTTTTGATCTTCTAGAGTAGGGTTGATGACCTCCTTATAATATCTTAATTTTCTTTTATCCTCGAGATCTTTCTCACACCACAATTTTTCTTTAAACTTAGAAGAAATAATATTTTTAATGTTATTAATATTCTGCAAAGCAACATTTTCATCAATCTTCCAGTGATTTAACCAAGACCTGGTATCTTTATACCACCCACGCTTAAACCTTAAGTGGTATTGGCTGGAGTTTAAAGCTATCTTAGGGAGTCTATGGTCTCCCATGTTATTGATTTTGTTCTTGTATAACAGGAGTCTAGTCATAGCTAGGCTCTCGATGGGGGAAAGACCCACTTCTATAAGGAGAATAGGATAGGGTGTATTGTTTTTTATTTTGAGGTTATAAGTTATAAAACGCTTCTGGATTTGCTCAATCTTTCTCCAGGATTCTCTAGAGATGCTGCAACCCCAAACCTCACACCCATACAAGATGATAGGAGTGACTAGAGTTTCAAAAAGGAGCTTCTTTTTATCCCACATCATGAGGTTTGCAGCTTTACAGTTATTTTCAAGACCAAAGTAAACTTTCCACCCTCCGTTAATCCTTTTCTTAATGCTATAGTTCCAGTTGAGCTTGTGATGAATATCAATTCCTAGGTACTTGTAAGAAGACACTTCCTCCAAGTTGCTATTGTCATACATAAAATTAGCGTATGTATCATTCTTGGATTTGATAATTATAACTTTTGTTTTGTTAGTGTTAACAGTCATACCCATGTTAGAGCAGAAATCTTTTAGGAGTTGAAGCTGCTTATCAAGATCAGACGAACACCTTGCCATAAGGACAATATTGTCAGCATAAAGAAGAAGGATGATGACTATTCCAGCTAAGATCGTATCGGCACAACCTCCTTCTTCTAAACAACCCTCTAACTTATCAATGTAAATGCCAAAAAGGGTAGGGGAGAGGGGGAAACCTTGCTTAACTCCGATATTACACTTAATATCTTTCGACCAGCCCTCATTGCTTTTAAACTTGGCAATTACATTCTCATAGAGCCTTATCGCAGCAACTCTCAGCTCGAAAGGAACCTTAAGCTCTTCTAACCTATTCCAAAGGTTATTTCTAGGAACCGTATCGAAAGCCTTTCTAAAGTCCACAAAGCAGCAAAAGAGATTGGATTTATCATTGCGGCACTCCTCCATAATGATCCTAAGCGTAATAAGGTGGTCCGTTGTTGAGTGATGCCTTCTAAAACCCGCTTGGCCTTTAGCCCGCTTACCTTCACTTTCAAGCCAAATGCTGATTTTCTTTTCCAAAATAATACCATATAGCTTATACAACTCATGCGACAGATAAATTTAAAGCGAGGAACTTTAGAAAATTCATTTCAAAAAATGTTTGTAATTTGTGAAAAATGAATTTTTTTAATTGTAAAAAAAATCTCAAAAGTTATTCATTTTATTTAATGGAAATTTTGATTTAAATTTTAATATAAAACTTTATTTTTAATCTTTTTATTAATTTAAAGTATCAAAATCATTAAAATTTAAAAAAAAACTTAATGTATTAAAATTTTACCTCATCGTAACAATAAAAAAAAATTCAATTTATCCACGTATTAACTTTTAATTACAAGCCTAAAATTCCCGAGCTTTCAGATTGATTCAGTTCCGTGAATCGCGTTTTCCAAGAAAGCAAAAAGCGTGTGTTCCAAGAAACAAGAAAGTCAAGCCTACACCAACACATTGATGGCAATTCCAAACAGAAAATTACATAAACCTCTCTCTTTTTATAAATGAAGAATGCAATTAATTGGTGGACGCGGGAGAGAGAAAATATAGAAATCCATGGCGGACGCGGTAGTGGACAGCCTGATCGATTTTGATGCCACCGGACCCAAAAACAGACATCCAAATAGTCACAACGTAAAGCGGATCTGCATGGCCTGCCTGGTGAACGCCGTTTACATCCTGGAAATCAACCGGCACCCAGCGCCGGGGCCGAACCCGCCGGTGGCCTCCGCGTGGTGCAAGCCCTTCAATTACAAGATGAAGCACCTCCTCCTCAGTCCGGCCGATGGCTCCATCTTCGGCGCTGTCTTCGTCTGGAGCCGCGTCTCGGCGCTCAAGCATTTTTATTTCCGTCGCCCCTCCGT
Source organism: Pseudotsuga menziesii (assembly GCA_001517045.1). Lineage (NCBI taxonomy): Eukaryota > Viridiplantae > Streptophyta > Pinopsida > Pinales > Pinaceae > Pseudotsuga > Pseudotsuga menziesii. The sequence goes on along the minus strand of LPNX011093196.1, from coordinate 525,594 downwards.
CTTTCCGGCCATTATCATTGCCTTCAGAGGTACGATCTTCTCTGCTGCAAACATCATTTCCGACCTCCGCGACGATTTCAATCTCATCCTCCAACAGATAAACAAGGTTTCCCGTCTCGACGAAGCCCTCCGGATAACTAAACAAATGGTGAAGGAATACGGGGCTCAGAACGTTTGTCTCGCCGGCCATTCCCTTGGAGCCGCCATTGCTCTCAAAGTCGGCCGAATAATGGCCGAGGAAGGGCTTAATGTGGATGCTCATCTCTTCAATCCTCCGTTTTTTTCATTGATTTCTGTCAAGGATGAGAAATTGGGTGTTTTAATTCATAAGATCCGGGAGAGTGCCGCTGGACGTCTGGCCAGGAGAAGGAAGGATGATGCCCAGGCACAGGCTACTTTTGTTGCCCTCCAGAAATGGTTCCCCAATTTATATATTAATGTGTATGATCCGGTGTCTTGTAATTATCTGTATTATTTCAGAGCCCGGCAGAGTTTTACTGCCCATAGTTCCATTGTCAATTCAGTATTGTATTTATTGGGGCGAAAGCCAGAACCCCATCATTTGTTGCCCTCTGCAAATCTATTTATTAATTCCACTGGCCCGGCCGCTGATCATCAATTCAAAGTAGCTCATGGGCTGTATCAATGGTGGTCTGAAGACACTCAGCTCCAAGCCGAGCAGTACAGCTTGAATGTGCAGGCGTTTGCAGATCGTGTGAACAAATTTGATGAAATTACAGTTTCTGGCAGCTCTCAACATTCTATGTCATGAAATTTCGAACTGCTTCGGCAAACATAGAATAGGGCAGTTTCTCCCCCATTCTGGTTTCATGATTAGGTTTTCAGGATTCGAGAAAACAGGCACAAGCTTTATTGAAGGATCTGTAGAGAAATTGAGAGAATCGTTTTGTCATGAAATTTTGCCAATTATTAATACTCTAATAATTGGATTATCTTATTTTTTGAGATGTTTCAGGCTTTCTTTTTGTAAACTAGTGTGAACAGAAACTCTCTGCTATGCTTCTGGACCGGGGTATCAACCTCTCTGCTTACTGCCTTTGCTGGGCACACAAAGTTGTTTGATATACTACCTCAGCTCAGATTGTTAGCTTTCACTCTGTAATACTTTGTTCACCTTATTTTTCGATCCTACTTTTATCCGTAAATTTATTATTGATTCTTGATAATTCAAGAGAGCCTATTAAACAGAATATTAGGCCAAGCAAATTGCATGTTATGAGGTTATTTGTCCGTTAAATACCATCCTAAAAAACCATCATAATTTTACTTTACATCATAATTTTACTTTACAATTCTCAAAAAAACTGGTTGCAAAGTTGTCAAAACCAGCGTACTTTAACAAGCGGTTTTGGTTTCAAATTCCTACACTGTAAACAGATCATTCCAGGAAACATGTGAAAGACTATCTTCCTTTCTGAAATGACAACGAGCATAGAATACATCGGATTCGCGGTTGTTAGTTTTCTTTTTTTTTGTGATTATTTGATTTATACACTCTTTCGTAACTCAAATATACACCCTTTCGTAACTCAATTAGATCATTTTAACAAGTCTCTTCGATATTTCAAAATTCAAAACAACCAATTTCATATGTATAAGTTTGTTTCACTTTTCTAACAAGATAATATGAAAATAAATTAATAAATCAAAATTTAATTTAATTTTAATAAAAATTTATTGAATNTAAAGTTGTAAAGAAACACTTTTCTAACAAGATAATATGAAAATAAATTAATAAATCAAAATTTAATTTAATTTTAATAAAAAGTGATTAAGTTTTAATAATAATAAAACTTATTTTTATAAAAAAATATTGAATATTATATATATTATTTTAAGTTAATTATATATAAAATGTATATAAAGTTGTAAAGAAAGAAGCAAAATTAATGTTAAAACTCATGCCAACTCAATTAAAAAAAAATGGAGTGAAGTATGAATAATTTTTTTAGTTTTTTAATTTAAAAAATAATTAATTATATGTTTTGATATATATTAATATATAAACATTTGTAATTTGAATAGTTAAAAATTCTTAAATTATTTTCAAATTATTTGATTTTTTATGTAATGAGTTATATTTATGAGAGATTTTTATAAAAGTGGGATTAAAAATTAAAACACTAACTATATTTTCCAAGCTTATATCCAACAATCTATATGCTAGACATACCAATAATTTGTGACTTAGGAGAGATACAGACATCTAGAAGCCAACCAGGTCACAACAAGTCAATGAGCAACCCTACCCCCACCAGTTTGAACCTGTAAAACTTTACTACTTCGCTGTACTTTACAACAACAACAAAAATTGTGGAGTTATTAACACAGTTCAGTAACGAACACAAATTCCATAGCTTTCATATCCATTCACCATAACGGACATTTTCTGTCTAACTTTTTGTGAAGCCTGAAGAAAGAGAAAAGTCATGTGTTCCAATAAAGGATAAGGTCACATCGTCACACTCTATAGATATAGAGATGTGGGGCTCCACCGACACCAAGCCTACACGGAACACTTAAAAAAATAAAATCACATAAACCTCATGTTTTAACGAAGCATGCAATTGTTCACCAAATCCGTCGCTTAGAGGGAGAGAAAATTGAAATCCATGGTGGATGCAGGTGCAAAGAGCCTAATCAATTATAATACCACCAGACCCAAAAACATATATCTAAATGGTCCCAACGTGAAGAGAATATGTATGGTTTGTTTGGCGAACCCAATCTGCATCCTAGAAGGGTTTAATGTGGATTCCCCATCTCGGCATTCCCTCGGAACCGCCATTTCTCTCAAAGTCTAACGAATAATGGTTGAGGAAGGGTTTATGCAGATGCCCATATGTTTAATCCTTTATTTTTTTTCCATTAATTTAGGGTGTTTTTGTGTAACATCTCTATCAATTTCTTCAGTTTTGTTCCACACCACGTTTTGTTTTCGGTCTTCCTAGAGGTTGCTCCTTTCACATAAATACTAATTTAGAGGGGGCTTGGAGTGGGTAATAAGGTGGCACCTTGCCTTTAATATTTATGACATTATAATGAATCTATTTTGTAAGAGAAGAGGGGAAAATAACCTACGGGTTATATCCAGGTAGTTTTTTTTTTCTTATGAAAAAACCATATTCTTTTGTTATTTGTATTAAATCAATATATATATATATAGCATATCAGTTATGTTAGTAAAAAATCCCGGATGTGGGTGTGTGACACGATGAGGACATGGGAATGATTGAGGTAGGGCACGTGCTATGATAGATGGGAAAGACATTTGAAGCATGTCGAATTGATCTTGTGCTGCAACTTGGATATGGATGACAACTTGGACATGGACGGTTATGCACAGTCACGGTACCAGCTTGTCCCTCACGACTCCCCGGCCATACCGCTGAGTACCTGGCTTAGCCACCAAGGGACGCTTCCATGGCAAGAAAGCATCTATATCAGGCAGTCACAGAGGGAGAAGATGGCTATCAAGATCATTGAGCTAGTATGGGAAAAACACTGTCGCGTTGGTCTGTGGAAGACTTTAACACGAAAGACTCTATCGCATCGATTTGGGGTAGACAATTTTGCATCGATCAGAAGAAAATATCATCGCAAAACACATCACCGCTGGAAGTGGAAATCTCCACAGTGTTGCAACGTGGCCCGACTCCTTGGTGCTCAGTTGAACCTGGCGTCGCAGGGGAATGATGGGAACAATGTCGAATGGGAGGCTCTCTTCCACCAAGAAACACCAAAGCACATCTGTAACTCCATCACAGCCATAGAGAATGAAATCTTTGGGGAATTTTGGCTTAGACTTGACCCAGAGGTTTCCATATCAAACTACCGGCATCTAAACTTCATTCTTTCAAGAGCCATGAGGGAAAGGGAGAGCTTTGGAGATCTTGTGAGGATTACCATCAACAACTTCAAGGAAGATGTTGAGAAAATCTTGGTGTACATGAGAGATCTCATGCAACTCACAAAACCACCCTTTCAGCGTGACACCAAGGGAATCAATGAAGCGGGAACCATACATGCCAACGAGGATGAAGTTGAATCCATCAGGAAGGATTCAACTCCTTTATGTGCTCTTATTATGCTCTCTCTTGTTCGGTTCATATTTATGCTCTATTTATGTTGTATTTCATGTTTATGTTTTCTAGATGTGTGAGGATGCCATTGTTCAAAGGCTGGGAAGCTTTCACGATGCTTAGACACTCAGTATGGTCTACTTTGCATATCTCCCTTTTTTGGTTCCAATACCATGGTCTGACTCCATGCTTTAGGAGTCATAAGCAAATATGTAATATGTTTTGTTTATTCAAGTAATAGAAAAGAGCACTACTTACTAACAAAAAAAAATTATATCAATAAAAAAATATTTGGCATACTCAACCCTCGACCCTCAAGTCAAGTCAATCTGATGTGATATACTCCTTGTCAACATCAATCTCGTCGGTAGGTTATCGACCAATATGTCTATGAATTCCTAGAATACTTCTTCAACTTCTGTCGTGACATATTCCGTTGAATTATCCACATTAAGACCCTTTGGGATGATGGTGAAACAACATCTTGCTTTATCTCTTCCTTCAAGAATTCCTTAGTCGAGCACATCAACGATCTTTTTCTCCCGGTATTTTTTTTTGCTTTTCCCATCGCTATCATCCTCATTTTCTTATAGTGGAACCAACTTCCGTCGAACACCATTCTTCCACACAGTAACCATATTGGCATGACCATCGTAAATCATATTGCATTCATACTTCCATGGTCATCCTAACACTGTCTTTTAGTCTACCAATCTTGAAATTTATCAGACTATCGGGTCACCATTGCATGATGTCTCTTTTGTAACCATGACACCCTATATGGTCTCGGTTGTGGCCGATACTTTAGACCCAATTTCTCTATAAATTTCATTGAGACCAAGTTCTCTGTACTTCCTCAATCGATTATTGTTAAATAGCATATGTCGGTAATTTTTACCCTTCTACAGAAAATAGATTCTCGATATGTCACTCCCTTCTCCTCTTATCAATTCGACTAGATCAATTTCCTTCGAGTAGTGAGGTTTAGACCTCCTTCCAACTTTTCTTCATCTTCACTACTTTCAACCGTCAAACTTTGTGAGAATTGATTCACAACTGGATCTAGGGTCCAAGGAAACTCTCACAATTCAATATTGTTAACAAAATATGTAGAAAATAATTGAAAGAATGAAAATTACATCCACACATGAGGTCAATAACATATATTATTATGACTGTCCAACATGTAACTATGTCTGGATCAAATATATATTACAATAGGGAAAAATCATGAAGCCTTGGAGGCCATCTGAATGCATACAAGTGTTAACTCATGATTTGACCCCCAAACCCCCCTAGGAGGACCAATCAGCTTCCTAACCATCCCAAACGGTCACGAATACATGTGTGAACAAGGATTAGGCATGTTGGAACATAAATGGAGTCATGGAAGGCGTGGGTGAGCACATGGGTGAGTGGGAGTGGCCCAAGGAGGTGATAAATGCCCAAGGAAGGCCAAAAAACATCTAAATCATGCACTAGAACCTCAAGTCAAACACAATCCATGATTCTGGGGATGGGGGAGTGCATGCTAGTTAAATGTCATCAATGAGGGCATCTGGGTTGTTATAATGATTAACTTATAGTGCCTCAACTATCAGAACAATAAAACAAGAGCACCTCAACTATCAATAATTGATCAATATCCCTAAGTCTAGACCATAGAACATTGCATGGAAGCAAAAGAAATGTGCCTAAGCTATATGACCATGGTAATAAGGTGGATTATTGCTCTAACACCCCCTGTTAAGCATAACTTAGTACAACTTAACCAAAGTATCATGGAGGCCTTGGCAACTAAGGCTCAAGTCACCTCATACAACAAAAAAATTTGTTTGTCCGTAAAAACAAGGTAAGGAGGAAAACCACATGGGAACAAAAACTCCCCTAAAAAATGGACATGGAACCAAAAATATGAAAGTGAATGGTATCCATCACCATGTATCACCCACTCCAAGAAGGGATATCAGATAGGTGAATGTCTTCTCTATGAAGCTCTTGGTGAAAATGCTAGAAGTTTGCTCTGCATATGAGAAATATTACAAGGCTATCACTTGATCATGCACTAATCTCAGAATGCAGTGCATGTGTATCTCAATGTCTTTGGTCTTCTATCTCTAAACCAGATTTATGGAAATATTGATTTTCACACCAAATGACCGTGGGTGAATCAAATGTAACTCCAAGTTCTCAAAGAATACCTTGCAACCACACACATTGTGTAGCTGCATTCATTTCTCCTCTGTACTCAGCATCAGCTAAAGATAGGGATATGGTGTGGTGTTTATTGCTTGAACAACATATGGTACCATGTGCAATCATGAAGACATAACCTGAAGTGGACTTCTTGTCATTGGAATCTCCAACACAATCAGAATAAAAAAATCTAGCTAGTTCCAGTGGAGGACTAGCAGCATAGTGTACGTTGAAGTGTATGGTTCCTTGTACATAGTGTGTTAGGGTTAACCTTGACTTGAGATCGAGTCAAAGGTGGTTAGATCTAGCACATGGTTTGGGAACATGGTTTGTTGTATCCCATGGTATTTTCCCATGGTATTGCATGTGTTAACCTTGACTCAGGATTGAGTCAAAGGTGGTTAGGTCTAGCACATGGTTTGGGCACATGGTTTGTTGTAGCTCATGGTATTGTCCCATGGTATTGCATGTGATTAAGCCTTTATAAGGCTTGAGGAGGCTCCATTGTGATTGTACTGGATATGTGTACTGTATTGTACTGGATGTGGGCATTGTATTGTACTGGAAGAGAGACTGTGAGAGCTTGAAGAGGAAGTGTAGCCCATCGTTTGGGTGAACCACATTATATCTATGTCTCTCTGTACTGTTTTAATTTATTTTGCATCTTGTTTATTGATTTAACTGTATATCTGTTATTGCTTTGCGGTCCTGTTTTCTAACAATTGGTATTAGAGCCAAAAGGTCTATTTGGTTTGTAAACTCGCAGGAAAGAAGGGTTCCTGGTTCGAGTGGGAGCAATGGCGGAAGAAGGAAAGTTTAGGGTCGATAAATTTAACGGCCAAAACTATCAGTTATGGAAGATGCAAATGGAGGACTATCTGTACCTGCCGTTGGGTGGAAAAGAAAAACAGCCAGCGGCTATGAAGGATGAAGAATGGGAGGTTCTTGACAAAAAGGCACTAGGAACAATACGGCTATGCCTGGCTTCGTTGGTGGCCTTCAATATTTCGAAAGAAATAACAACAGAGGGTGTGATGAGCGCATTGAGTAAGCTCTACGAAAAACCCTCGGCTTCTAACAAGGTATTTTTAATGAAGCGTTTATTTAATATGAAGATGTCGGAAAGTGGATCTGTTGCTGACCATTTAAATGAGTTTAATACACTTACCAGTCAGTTAAGTTCTGTAAAAGTGAACTTTGATGATGAGGTTAGGGCTCTTCTAATCTTGTGCTCATTGCCAGAAAGCTGGAATAGCTTGGTCATGGCTGTAAGTAACTCTGTCCCTAGTTCAAACACTCTTAAGTTTGATGATGTTGTTAGTGTTATTCTTTGCAAGGAAATGCGAAGGAAGAGCATAGGTGAGACATTAGGTAATGCGTTGACCATGGAGAGCAGAGGGAGACAAAATGAGAGAGGAAGGAGCCCAGGAAATCACGGCAAGTCAAAAAGGGGAAGATCCAAGTCCATATTCGGAAAAATAGAATGCTGGAACTGCGGTAAGAAAGGACATCTAAAGAAAGACTGCAGAGCACCAAAGAAGAAAGGTGAGAGGCAGCAAGAGACTACCCAAGAAGCTAATGTAGCAGGTGATGTGTTACAAGATGCTTTGATTCTTGCATTAGATAATACTAGTGATTACTGGGTAGCAGATTCAGGGGCTTCATGTGATGCTACACCCCATAGGAAATTCTTTTATGATTATGTTCAAGGTGATTTTGGGCATGTGTTATTGGGGGATGATGAACCATGTAAAATTGTTGGAAAGGGTAAGGTATGGATTAAACTAAATAATGGAAATGACTGGTTGCTAAAGGATGTAAGGCACATTACTACTATGAAAAGAAACCTGATCTCAACAGGGCAGTTGGGAGATGGCGGCTGTTTGTCTACGTTTGGAGAAACGTGGTGGAAGGCCACTAAAGGATCAATGGTAATTGCAAAAGGAAATAGGATAGGTACGTTATATTTATGTCCTCATAACACTGATTATTCTATTTTTGTAGCTTCCATAGAAACAAGTGCATTGTTGTGGCATCATAGGCTTGGCCACATGAGTGAGAAGGGGATGCAGATTCTCCACTCAAGGAAACTACTTCCAGATCTGAAGCAGGTAAGTTTGGAATTTTGTGAGAACTGTGTTTATGGAAAACAGAAGAGAGTTAGATTTCTCAGGGTTGGGAAACAAAAGAAGAGTGAAAAGTTAGAGCTTGTCCCTACAAATGTATGGGGACCAGCTCGGGTACAATCTCTTGGTGGCTCTCGTTATTATGTTACTTTTATTGATGATGCAACTAGAAAAACTTGGGTTTAGTGCATTAGACAAAAATATGATGTGTTTGACACTTTTAAGAAGTGGAAAGCTTTGGCTGAGAATGAGACAGGAAAAAGGTTGAAATGTCTCAGATCTGATAATGGAGGCGAGTACTACAGCAAGGAGTTTGACAGTTACTGTTCACACAATGGGATTTGCAGAGAGAAGACAGACCCTGGAACACCCCAAGAAAATGGCGTGTCAGAAAGGATGAACAGAACGATCATGGAGTGTGCAAGGTGTATGAGATTGCATGCAGGGTTGCCCTTACAGTTTTGGGCTAATGCTGTAAACACTGTTGTTTATTTAATAAACAGAGGGCCTTCAAGCACTTTGGATGGTGGAATTTCAGAGGAGGCATGGACAGGTAAACAGGTAAAATACTCATTTCTGAGAACTTTTGGTTGTGAAGCATTTGTCCATATTGATAAATATGATAGAACAAAGCTTGAAGCTAAATCCAAGAAATGTACCTTTATTGGATATGGGGTTGATGATTTTGGTTATCACTTATGGGATCTTAAAAATTGCAAAATCATTAGGAGTAGAGATGTAGTATTCAATGAAAAGGTCATGTACAAAGATTAGTTGCAGGGAAAGAAAGAAGAAAAGGAAAACACATAGTACACAGTGCTTGATGAAATCAAAGAAAATGAAGTTCCAAAAGAACCAAAAAATCAAGAGCAGCAGTAGGTACCTGAAACTCCTGCAACTGTAAGAAGGTCTACCAGGTTAAGTAGACCCCCTGAATGATTCTCTCCTTCACTGTATTATTTATTGATGACTGATTCTGGTGAGACAGAATGTTTTGAAGAAGCAATGCAGGTAGAAACTAGAAAGAAGTGGGAGCAAGGCATGGATGAGGAGATGGACTCATTGGTAAGAAACCAGACTTGGGATCTGGTTAAGTTGCCTGCAGGAAAAAGGGTATTGCAGAATAAATGGGTTTACAGGTTGAAGGAAGAAGATGGAGGAAAGAAGCGGTACATGGATAGACTTGTTGTAAAGGGGTTTGCACAAAAGAAAGGTATAGACTTTGATGAAATATTTTCTCCTGTTATTAAAATGACTTCAATTAGAACTATTTTAAGTCTAGTGGCGGTAGAAGATTTGCATCTTGAACAATTAGATGTAAAAATGGCCTTTCTCCATGGGGATTTGAAGGAAGAGATTTATATGCAGCAACCACAAGGGTATGAGGTCAAAGGGAAGGAAAATTTGGTTTGCAGGTTGAAGAAGAGCTTGTATGGCCTGAAGCAAGCTCCAAGGCAATGGTATTTAAAATTTGATAAGTTTATGAAAGAACAAGGTTATGATAGATGTCATTCTGACCACTGTGTTTATTTCAAGAGCCTAGATAACGGAAGATATATTATCTTGTTATTGTATGTGGATGACATGCTTGTTGTAGGGTCTAACATCTAGGATATAAATGTGCTCAAAAGAAAACTAGCTAAATCATTTGCGATGAAGGATTTGGGTGATGCAAAGCAAATCCTTCGTATGAGAATAACAAGAGACAAGAAAAATCACAAATTGACATTGTCTCAAGGTGAGTACATAGAAAAGGTGTTGCAGAGGTTTAGAATGTAGAATGCAAAACCAGTCAGCACTCCTTTGGCAAGCCATTTCAAACTAAGCAAGCATATGTGTCCAAAGACACAGGAAGAGATAGATTACATGTCCAAGATTCCCTATTCATCAGCAGTTGGGAGCTTGATGTATGCCATGGTGTGCACAAGACCAGATATTGTACATGCAGTGGGAGTTGTGAGCAGGTATATGAATAATCCAGGTAATGAGCATTGGAAAGCAGTATAGTGGATTCTCAGGTATTTGAGAGGTACCACTTCTCATGCATTATGTTTTGGAGGTTCAGACACTGTTCTACAGGGATATGTTGATGCAAATATGGCTGGTGATAAAGACAGTAGGAGGATCACCACAGGGTATGTGTTCACTGTAGGTGGAACAGCAGTAAGTTGGATTTCAAAACTGCAACAGGTTGTTGCACTTTCAACAACGGAAGCAGAGTATGTTGCTACTACAAAGGCTAGTAAGGAGATGATTTGGTTGCAGAGGTTCATGGAAGAATTGGGTAAGAAACAGGAGAATAGTAGGCTGTACAGTGACAGCCAAAGTGCCATTCATCTTGCAAAGAACTCAGTCTTTCATTCAAGGACTAAACATATAGAACTCAAATACCACTTCATAAGATCTGTTCTAGATGAAGAACTGTTAAAACTAGAAAAGATTCACACTAGCCAGAATCCTACAGACATGTTGACAAAGGGAGTAACCAGAGAGAAACTGAGTTCCTGCTCGGTTTCTGTTGGCCTTAAAGCATGAAGGTGAAAAGAAGAAATTTGCCAAGTCTAAGGTCCAGTGAGTGCAGCAGGGGTAGAGTTGCTGTGATTAGTCACCATGAAGGCACATGAAAAAAATGTAATGGAGCGGTTTGCATGTAAATGGGCATATGGCTGTAAGACCTGGTAAGGCATGCATACCCCTAGTAACTCACCGATACATTTGGGAGATAGACCTAGGTGATAGGGGGGTGTATGTAAGATTCCTCGGTAAATACTTGAGGGGTGTTGGTGATTACTCCAAGTCAAGTTTAAAGGGGGGATTGTTAGGGTTAACCTTGACTTGAGATCGAGTCAAAGGTGGTTAGGTATAGCACATGGTTTGGGCACATGGTTTTTTGTAGCCCATGGTATTGTCCCATGGTATTGCATGTGTTAACCTTGACTCGGGATTGAGTCAAAGGTGGTTAGGTCTAGCACATGGTTTGGGCACATGGTTTGTTGTAGCTCATGGTATTGTCCCATGGTATTGCATGTGATTAAGCCTTTATAAGGCTTGAGGAGGCTCCATTGTGATTGTACTGGATATGTGTACTGTATTGTACTAGATGTGGGCATTGTATTGTACTGGAAGAAAGACTATGAGAGCTTGAAGAGGAAGTGTAGCGGTTTTGCTGCAGGGTGTATCCCTTCATCTTTCTGGACTGCAATAAAAGGACTAGAAAATTTATTTGTGGACGTAGCCCATCGTTTGGGTGAACCACGTTATATCTGTGTCTCTCTGTACTGTTTTAATTTGTTTTGCATCTTGTTTATTGATTTAACTATATATCTGTTATTGCTCTATGGTCTTATTTTCTAACATAGTGAAATATCCTCTCAGATTCCTTCCAATGGTTCTCACAAGGATGCTACATATATCTAGCTACAACACCTACAACATATGCCAAATCAGGTTGAGAGTGTGTAATATACAACAAACTCCTGACTAGTTGTCTATACAACGAGCAGTCCACCAATGGAGAGTCACCAAATTCACCTAGTTTGATACCAGAAAGGAATGGGCACTTGGATGCCTTACATTCATCCATTTTAAACTTCAATAACATATCTACAACATACTTTTGTTGGATGACCTTGATCCCTTTTTCATATTTCTCAATTTCCAAACCAATGAATTGCTTCAACAATCTAATATGAGTCATGAAAATCTCACTGTGCAATGAATACTTGATTGACCCAATTTCTTTGGTGCAACAACCTATAGTCAAAATATCAACAACATAGAGTACAATGATGTTGGTTTTTTCTCTCCCTGGACCTAGGTTTAGTCCCTTTTGGTTAGCACAAAAAAGCTCAAGATACTGGCCCAACAGAGTAGAGCTCAGCTGGCAACACCTGCGACACAGATGTTGTCTCACCTAAGATATCTATCCTTTTTGGGTAAATTCCAGAACCAAGTTTCCAAATTTGTGTGGGAGGGTTTCTTAGTGCCTTGGCTCTACGCCAAGGCTTCCAATGAACTTACCGGGAGGTGGATTACTTGTATGCATGGTACTTCAACAACAAAGTTGTGATCCAACCCTTCTTTATGCGACTTAAGTAAATAAATAGTAGACATGTAGCATAATCATATCCATTCATACAAGGAGGCCATCATACATCAATGCAATGGTAAAAAAATATACATTCATTCATTCACTACAACAATCACACATATATCTAAGCTACTGCCAGCATTCACACATAGACATAGAATATAACGTGGAAACCCATCCGGGAGAAAACCTCAAGGTGCTCTTCATTTGGCATGAGGAAATAGATGAACCTTTCTCCTGCGCACAAAGTTGCATCCTTTGTTCGAAATCTTCTTTTCTATCTTTACATAATTTCCCTCCATCTCATTCTCTCTGATCTTCTCTCTTTCTCTTTCTACTCTACTTCTACTAGCGATCCATGTGCAACTTGGATCGACTCAACCTTCCCTACTTGTCTGTGCACTTAGCTGCAGAACCTCTACTCTGATGCAATAAACAATACAGAGCCATTAAACAGAATGCCTACCTCAAGTCTAGCTCAAGCATCTTACAAAGAGACTACCCAACAATCTACAAGCTAGAAGATGAAGCTACTTGAGGCTACTTGAGGGTACTTACATGCTAACCCATATACATCTTAGGTTCCTTCTTTTATAGCCCAATTATAGACTCGATACATCTCCCATACATACTTGTTACAGACTTAATACCGACTCAATACAAACTCTATATAGACTCAATACAAACTCTATACAAACTCATTATAGACTCCTTTTTTGTTGTTATCTCATCCAACTTACTATATCCAGCAAACAAGCTTTCTTTCCTATTCTAGCAACACATAACAAGAGGCACTATCAGCCTGACTTACAAATATGCCTTTACGCATGTGGTTTCCTTCAGCTCCAGTCGAGCTCGTACCTGCGATCATTAAGGACTGTCGCTTTCTTAGCGTTATGCCTTACTGCCACTTTCTAGCTGTTATGCCACTTGCACACCTCCTTTTGCTGATATTATTCCATATCATCTCGTGTCACATTCTATCCTTCTGTTGCAACTTTCTTGTCTAGTGCAAATTCCTCTTCCAACGCCTTCTCCTCCTCTTCTTCTTTTCTTTCACTTCTTATGTCGCAACATCCTTCCCTTTTTCATTTATGTTTCTTCCTTGGTTATAGCTCCTTCTGTCCTACTCTTCTTACTGTCCCTAGGACCAACAGAGCCCCAACACTCACCTGTGGCTCATCCCAAGCCACATGAAGCTATTGCTCCATGTACTGACTTGCACTGATTTTGTTTTGAAAATCCTCTATGATTTTCACTAGTTTCTCTTCCTTTGTTTCTGCATGTGCTCCACCAGGTTGGAACTGATGTGTTTCACCATGAATTTTTCTACATATGTCGCTAATTCATGCACCTTCTGATGTACATGCTGAATTATGCTTGTAACTCTCTCTACTTTAGCCTACAATTCTTCTACCTTTTCCTTGTGCTACTATTGTTGTGCGCGCAACACAGTCATTTGTTGTTGTAGTTTCTGCATCTCGTTTCCTTAACCATTTTTTGTGCCAAGAGTAGTTGTTTCATCTCGTTTCTTATCTATATTATATTTGCTTCAAAAGAAGTCAACTCACTTGCAATCCTTAGTGATTGCTTGTTGTCCATTAGGGCTTCCCAAGTCTGAGAGACTTAGTCCATATCCTTAGCACATGTTTTCTCTGCTTCTTCTATTCTTTTTGCATCCTTAGTGGTTGCATCTCTTCTACTCTCCAGCAATTCTAGAGGTGTGCTGGGTCTCCTTTGCTCTTCCAACTTTGTTACTTTTTTCCTAAGGTCAGTCGCTATCTTGCCTAGCTTGAGGACCTTGTCTTCTGATGGCATTTCTTGTGATATTTCAACATCTTCGAGATTCGAAAAAACAAGATTGATGACATTTTTTAGCTTATGCTTACTTGCTTCTTCTTTTCTAGGATTCTTGTTTGGTCCTTTGTGTTATAGCTCAAAATGGCACATCTCTTCCTGTGACCACTTTCCCATGATTTCGTCGCATGTCGACACTTCCATGACGACACTTCATGAAAGTCACTGAAAAAACACCTAACTTGGAGGATCCATATCTAGAGTTTTGTAACTCCATTTTGCCTCTTCTCTACATTGTTGGAAAGGTATCTAAGCTAGCCAAAAATTTCTAGAAGACACCTAAGTCTGAAAATTCCTAGAAGTACCCTCAAAATTATATTTTTTTATGCATACGTGTGTTGCCTTAAGGCAACCCACGTATTGTACGCGACTTGTTATATATAATAATACCGTATGCCCTAAATACATGACTATTTGCATTGCAACCCGCGTATACCTAATGTATACGCGACTGATGTCTCTGCAACCCATGTATTCATGTCAAAAATACGTTTTTCGAAGTTTGGGTAGTTTGGGTGGTTATGCAACTGACTCCTTTAGTTGTAACTACTTTTCCTTTGACCCTATCTCTTCAGAAACATATAAATAGAGGTAGGGAGGTCCATGAGAGGAGAATTGAATCTTTGCATTGTTATGCTTGAGGAATTGGAGCTCTCTTTCCCCCACCTTTTCCCTAGCGATCATTCCCTTGTGTTGCAGAGTTTGGAGGCTAAGTTCCTTAGAGAAGAGAAGCAGCAAAACTAGATCAAGGTTTCGTGAGGTGCCAAACTTGAAGATAAGGTATATTTGTACTTCATTTCATGATTAATAAATATGCGATGTCCTTCTTCTTATCAAAGCATTGTTCAATGTGTGATTGAATTTATATTTATGATCATATGTTTATGTTAATCAAAATAGTTTCTCATATTGCTTTGATTACCATTTCTTTATATGTGATCATATTGTTTGAGGAAGGTATAATTCGTTTTGTAGGTCTCTTGGAGCAAGAGGAGGATTGAAGGGCTACTTGGATCAACCTTCGTTTAGCTAAGGTATGAACCATTCTAATCTCTGATCTTTATTGTATTTACTTGTAGAACTATATGCATCTCTCTTTTAACCCCAGTACGTTGATGGCCTCTTAAACCCTAGCCATAGGAAACTTTCCTTTACAACACTTTGCATCTTTGCCTTAATTTTACTGATAGCATTTTCAGAGTGCTTCACTTGCTTTTCGAGGGTACTTCCTCTTACTCAAATTTTCGCAACTGCTTCTTTTTGTAAGGCGTGCACATCCTTTAATCACATCTTTGAGAAATCTAAGAATATCTGGCTAGTGATTGTTTCAACCTCACTGGAGT
Source organism: Pseudotsuga menziesii (assembly GCA_001517045.1). Lineage (NCBI taxonomy): Eukaryota > Viridiplantae > Streptophyta > Pinopsida > Pinales > Pinaceae > Pseudotsuga > Pseudotsuga menziesii. Next base: position 509,879 of record LPNX011093196.1, on the reverse strand, counting down.
CTGAGGTTTCTAGCTCTAATACATTTCTGTTTAGTTGTACTCTATGGGGTGATCTCCTTTAGGCCTCTGGGGTTCTTGTGATTCCGATGGGCCAGGTGTGTTCTATGACTGTGGAACCTACGGCGCATGATCTACTGCAATTTTTACTTTTTCAATTGTTCTTCCCAGTTCATTTAGCCTATCTGTGATAATACTGATAAATTGATTCTGTTGTCTTCAAAATTCATGGAAACTTGTCTGGGAAGCTTGTTGGAGGGCTTCTGTTAAGGATGCAACTTCCTCGTCATCCATACGAGAGGTATTGGCTTCCTTATTAGCCTTTCGTTTCTTGCACAGAGGTTCTCTTTGGTCTTCTTCATTTTGTGTTTGGTGATGTTGTTGTTCTAGCAATGGCTCCTTCTAAGGTGGATTAGGTTGATTTTTGTCTGGCATTGTTGCGTCTTTGTTTTTCCTAGGGTGTTTATCCTCCTCCCCTGGAGTTGCTGCTCCTTCCTATCACCATTCTTCTGTCTAATCACTAATAAAAATTTCTAGATCTTCTTCAATTAGCACATATTGTGTCACCAACCACTGGGGCCTTGGGGGTCTCTTCATGGTTGGATGAAAACATAGTGCGGTCCTATTTGAAAATTGACGATTCGTTGAAACTTGGACATCATAGTCGCACTAAGTTTTTCCTGGTGCTTTATCAAGTACTTTAAAGATTCAGTATGGACTAAAAATTCACTATTTCTACTCATTTGTCGATTTTTATCTTGTGAGAACCACAGGTTCTGGTATCTCGCACCTCTACAGGTAACGAGTAAGTTGACTAGTTGATAATTTGATGGCTCATACCACACAGTAAATGAGATTAAAATTAACAACCAAGCATAATGGAAAGGAGTACCTTCTTCTTGTACTGAAGATGCATCTTATATCAATTCATTAAGCAGGAATTATGACCAGTTGATTTGAACTCCTTCCACATAGAGTGCAGCCAACATTACTACACATGCGGTACATTTCTTTGTGCGCAATATGTGCAATAGTTTGTGTGTTAATATCATTGCTTCCATACGAGTAGCAGGGTCACTGATGGGTGGTATTGAGAACTCTTTTCCATAATTGACTAAGTCATATTTATCCTTGACTTTCACAATGTGGGCTAGGTCCTTTCCCTTCTCCAAGATTGATACTGGGTCAGACCCTCCTCTCGGAAGTCCTATGATTGTTTATATACATGTTGAAATCAACTAAATACGGTTTATCTAACGAAAGGAAACCTGCATGAAATACTACCAACAACTATTTTACATAACTGTCCACCTCTGTGGTCTGGCCAAAGTGCGGCATGAAGATTAGTGACAGTAGCCCCGACTGTTCTAGTCCTTTTTCCCATTGCATTGCAACAAACTAGTTTGGTGACTCCAATTTATCTCTTACCAATTTCATGTAATGCTTTATGTCAAGGTCGCTGAGTTTACTTGTATCTAAATCTCCAAAGGATAGTGTTACTACCCGAGGTAGGATATCCTGCAATACTTTCATACCTCTCGGTATTTTAGATGCTACCAGTGTAGCATAGCCCTTGCTAGGGATTCTAACTCGTGGTGCATCCATCCTTCTTGGTGGAATGTATGGCAACAATAATTCATGGTTTCAAAGTTCTCTTGCTATTCTTAGCTCGGTGGTGTTTTTGTTGCTTTCTCCTTCATCGGATGCTTCCCCTTTGTAACTAGTGTTGATTTGTGTTCATGTATTCTTCATTTTTCTGAGGGTCGAAGTGGGACTTGGCTAGTAGTTATCCTATGCTGGTTCTTTGGGGTTCTAGGTCCTACATCGTGTTCCATGGTAGGAGTAGTGGATACAATTTCACAGGAGGGTTAGAACTCGTAATGGAGATAAACGGGTTTAGGCTCATTTGGTTACATTCAATACTCACTCTTTCTTGTTCTAGGAAAAGTGATGTTGGATATCGTAATAACGTATACTATGAAAAACCATTTTTATAATTGTCTTTCACACGAGCAATCTTTACTTAGAAAAGTACTCAAACTTTTGAACACCCCGGGGCGGCAATTTGGGTCATTTATTGAATATTTTCAGCACGTCGTCACTTAGTTGGCATCGATAAAGACGATTATTGTTTTTTATGGTGTACATGATCCCAAGGTATACCGCCCAATTCTATCGAGATTTCCATATTAAATGACTAACAAGTATCTTGAAAGCAATTTATTTAATTACTATGCCAATAATGGCATCTTTGTATGATGGTGTTATTAGTGTTATTGGTGAACACTAATAGACAAGTTAAATGTCACGATAATTTATTTGTTACTTGTTCTCCATGCATCAACTAAGATTAATATTCATTAGTAGTTATTTTTTATATTTTTGGACAGTACACTTGTTACAATCTAGAAAAAACATAAATGTGAATCCACCCAAAAATCTAAAATATAAACATCTACGCTTGTAATTATGAATATGAAAAAAATTATTAATATTAACAATAAATATTAATAAATATGATCAACATAATATATATATATATATATATATATATATATTCAATAGAAAAACCAAATTACTATTTACTAATTTAATTTTTTTTTATAAAACAAAAATGAAACTACACCTTATACTGCTAATAAATTTAAATCAATATAACCCATTCCACATGTAAAATTCAATTTTAACAAATTTTCTTCAACATTTCAAACATGCAAAACAATCACTTTCATAGAGATAGTAAGCGAAATGATTTCCTGCCATTTTTGAGCCATTTATGAAAGCAAATTGTCTATCCTTTACCTTATTCCTATGTAAAAAGTTGTCCCACTTTGTTAATGATCTATACCTTACTCCTATGTAAAAAGTTGTCTCCCTTTTCTAATAATCTATACATTACTCCTATGTAAAAAGTTGTCTCCCTTTTCTAATAAGCGATATGAGAATAAATTAATAAATAAAAAATAATTTTATTTTTGATAACTTCAATATCGTGTATTTTTTTTCCGACATTATGTATATATAAAATAATAAAACTTCAATATATTTCATAGCATTAAACGTGTGAACTTATTAACTGACTTCGCTAACTTTTACTTTTATAACATACACAAATTCCACAGCTTTCATTTTCATTCATCCGTAACTCACATATTTTGCCTAATTTTCCGTGGTTGTAGTCATGTTTGAAGAAAGATAGTTGAGGCTCGCGACTCGAGAATTTTAAAATTATATTAAAAAAATTGATTTGAAATCCATCTATGACAATGAGCATATAATACATCGGATTCGCGGTTAGTTTTATCAAAATTTAATTTAGTTTTAATACAAAATTATTGAGTTTTAATAATAATAAAAATCGCGTGGGCTAGCTATGGAGCAAACCTCCCTCCATCGGAGGGAGGAGGAGCAAAGTCAATGTTGACTTTGCTCCTCCTCCGTCCGATGGAGGGAGGTTTGCTCCATAGCTAGCTTACTCCAATAAAAATTATTCCAATATTTTATAATTTTAATAAAAATATTATTAAGACTGAGTTTTCTCAATTTGTTACATCCAACAATATGATCCTTACCAATAATGATATTATTTCCCTTCCAACCTGCGAGGCCAAATGAGATTTAATCTGAGGCAAAAGTTTCATAAAGCTCCACCAAATGAGTGAGCCCCCCCTCCAAATTCTGGTAGGTTCCCTGCACCAGAGATTAAAGTGTTTTCCATTGAAGTATTTAGTGCAAAGTATTCTCTACCAAAATCCCTTTCCTGTAAGATTCCTCCAGCAACTTCTTAAGAAAAGTGCAGATTTAAACATACTTAGTTGTTTTATTCCCATCCTCCCATCTCCTTGGGTTTTGAAAGGCAGTCCCAAGAAGCCAGATGGTAATGAGAGCTAACCGAGGATCCATACCATAGAAAGTTAAAGAGTCTTTGTCTAATAGAATGGATAATAGACTGAGGGATAAGTTTCAAAGTGAACCAATACACTGGTATATCCAGTAGGATAGACTTTACCAAAGTCAGATGCCCTCCAACAGATAGATATTTATTAATCCAATGCTTAATTCGCCTTTCAATCTGACGGACCAACCATAGCCAATGTGAGTATCTGTAATCATTTGGCTTTAAGGGAAAGCCAAGATAAGCAAAACCATAAGCTAGAAGGCCTTTTGTAAGGTAGTATGTCTTCTAGCTCACCAACCTGAGAAACATGGCTAGAACCATAGTATAATATAGTTTTATCCCAACTTCTAACTATCCTCGTGGAAAGACAAAATAGTTGAAGAATTCTGTGGTATTCCTCCCGGGTGGAAACCTCACTAGAGCCAAATAGTAAAACATCATCAACAAAAATCAAGTGTGTAAGCTTTAGAGTTTGTTTTATTCATATACCAACCAAATTTCCAGATCTTTTGTTTCCATTGATCATTAGACTTAACCCCTCAATGATAAGTAAAAAGATAATGGGAGAGAGTGGGAAACCTTGCCTTAAGCCCAGGTTGAACTTAAAAAGTTTGTGGGAGCACCATTGATGAGGACATCAAGATTTGCAGAAGAGATACATGCAGTGATCTTGTTTACCATTGGCAGTGGTAACCCAATCTGTAAAAGGATATGTCACACCATAGTCTAATTTACCTTATTAAAAGCTTTATTCAAATCCAATTTTATTATGTACGTGGAGAATTTTTTGACCTGCAAAGTGTGAAGTGCCTCTTGGGTGATACTAATAGCTTTAGATATCGGATGCCCTGGGATGAAACCAAACTGCTCATAGGAGATAACCTTTTCAAGAAGGGACAAATACAATTTGCAATGACTTTTGAGATCACCTTATAAGCCAGGTTGCAGATAGAAATGGGGCGGTAATCCGAGAAAGATCGAGGTTTATTCGATTTGGGGATGAGAATAACAAAAGTGGAATTTAAAGCGCCAGATACAAACCCATGAATACGAGAGTATACCACCAGTTGTAGCAGTTCATGCCCCACAAGTTCAAAGAAGATAAATAGAACTCAACAGGCCTTCTATCAGGCCTAGAACTCCTGTCCATTGACATCTTTTTTAGAACCTCCTCAACTTCGGATAGGGTTAGTGGATCTCTAATCGGTTCACCTTCCTCGGTTGAGAAGAAACAAGGAAAATATTGAACCAATTTTAACTGCTCCCCGATATTTGAGAGTTTTGGATCTTTAAAATGTGAGGAGAAATGATTGACAACCAAGTGTTCTAAGTCATCCTGTGAAGATATCTAGTTACCCAGTTGATCTTGCAGATCCTAGATAGCATTGACTTGACGTCTACCATTTTCAAAATGCTGGAAGAACTTTGTGTTTTAGTCACCTTCTTTAATCCATATAGCTCTACTCTTTAGTCGCCATTGGGATTCATAGTTTTTTAGGATACGAAATTTTCTCTCCTCCATACTGATATTGGTTATATTTTCTTCAGGAGAGAAAACTCCAAACAAATTGTTTCCATATAAAATTTCCAAAATCTCTACAATCCCCATGAGTTCCTGACTTTTTTGAATATATCTGGCACGAACCCAGGATATTTTAAGTGTTTTAGTTTATGTAGAATATGTCCATCGCATTTAACTGCTCAAAAATGTAACTTTTGGTCCAAACCATGGTGACCAATTCCTTGAAACTCGTATTGTTAATCCAATGATGATTAAATTTAAAGGGATATTTCCCGACATTGTTTGTACCCTCCCACTAAAGAAGTATCAGATTTTGGTAGGATAATGAAGATAAATCAATCCTAGAACGATAGCGAGGAAGTTCCCCAGGCATAGTTTCACTGATTAGGAACCACTCAAGACGTTTACCAACAACCGTTGAGACCTATCTACCATTTCTCCAAGTAGGTTTTATGATAACAGGCATAATATCAATAAGAGTGGTATCTGCAAAAAGTGAAAGAAAATAGTCAGTGAGGGGATTGGGTCTATAAGTATCCCCCAAAACCTTAGAAGTACACAGTGAAAAGCTTAGGTTTCCAACAACGATGAGGTTTGGTAAGTTCAATAAGCCACAATTTTTGCAAGTATCCCAAAATGTCAAATGGTCTTAATAGGGACCATAGAAATTCAATATGTTTATCTCCTCAAGCATCCCTAAACAGGTTCCCCAAAGTAGCATCCTAGCAGGAGATGAGTAGGGGATCAATTTTTCTTTTAGGAGGTTCCAAATGGATAACATACCCCCCGAAATTCTAGTAGCATCAATGGTTGAGGCTTCCCAACCCATAAAATTTTTCAGGAAGAAATCATAGGCTTTTTCCGCAGAGGCAATCGTTTCTTGAAACAGGAAAATATCTGCTTTAACAATATAAAATAAATGTTTGAGGGTGCGAAATTTTTGGGTCCCCCCTATCCTGCAAATGTTGAAGGAGAGTATAATCATTAAGTAACCCTAGTAGGGGTTTCCAATGATATAAGGGCCTTGGGGGACAGAGGGGAAGAAGGGATTGGATCAGGCGCAACTGCAATGCACGCAGAAAGTAGAATGAAGGTGGAGGAGGGGGTCGGTTTTAGTGGTCCCCGAAAAAATCCCTTATTTATTTTTTGCACGAATCATAACGTTCTTGAAACAAGGTGAGGTATGAGGTTGCAGGAATAGTTTTGCAGATCCCTTATTTGCGTAGACAGGTAAAGGAGTATAGTTTGTAGGAGAAAAAAAATATATAAGGGGAGCTAGAAGGTGGTAAGGAAACAAGATCTGGAAAGGTATCAAATCTGGTGGGTGGGTTGAGGGGAGGAAACTCAGTGAGGCTAGTAATAGCCAGAGGATGGGAAACACCAAAGGAGGATCAAAGTGCAATGGGGTATAGGGTAAAGGGGAAGGAAAATACATAGATGGGGGAGCACCAGAAAGGATAGGGGCAATCAAAAGGGCGTCAGGAAAAGTAGAGCACCTAGAAACATAACCCTCCCTAATCTGAGAATCCAAAGGAGGCTTGAAGGATTTTGAGGAGTGGTCAGACCCTAACCCAGACTTTGTAATTACAGACAATTTCGATGAATTGATGATCTCCAATTCTTGAAAAGTAATCTCTTCATAACAATCCAAAAGGTAGAGATCTAACTTACCAAGAGAGGGAGTAGTCGGAGGAAGTTGAGTCCGTCGAGTCAAGCATGGAGCAGCTAAAAACAAGTCCAAAGATGATGGTAGAAGCTTTCTTTTAGTTTGAGCAATGTACTGAAGAGAATAATCCTTTTCATAGTGCAATCCCTGCTCAGATGGTCTAGTTTCTGAAAGTTGTAGCATTGAAAGGGTACATCGAGGTAGTCTTGTCGCTGTAGAAAAATTGTGCCCTTCCAATTGATGTTTATCTCAGTAGGGAGACCTTCAGTGGTGTCAAAATAAACCAGGACCCAAGCCAGGAACTTTCCAGCATCGCTTAGAGTCTGTTCATCTATGAAAATGAAATGGATGATTTTATTTTCCATACCCTTCAACATCGCCTTTTTCCCGAGAGGAAAAGGAAAGCGTGGGAGAAGTAACCAGAGGTGCTGACAGGGGGGACTTCCTTTGCAGGGTCGAAATTTACATGCCATCGATTTAGTATGAGTGAGCCCTTTCCTATATCCCAATAACAAGAAAGGATCTTAATATGGTCATCTTCATGTAGGAATATAAATATAAACCATCTGTTTGGAAGAAAGTCCACCTTCGTAGTGTAGTCGAGGAAAGACCCCAGTTCACCGAGACCCACCTATTCATGTCTTCTTTGGATAAGTGAGTGCATTCCAGGAACCTAGTCACAACAATATTTGAAAGGATCTCATCATGGGCCATTTCCACATACTGGCCCAGTGTATAAGTAGGTGAGCTGTATGAGCCTTGTATAGTTTAGATAGTCACTGGAGTCTAGCACGAGGGTCCGAGAAAACAGTAAGAGGTGAGGTCGAAATGCATGAAGCCAGAGGTGGGTGTGAGGATGGTAATTCCACATAAAACCTAGTGGGTAGAGTGGGGGGAAAGGGAGGAGGTTTCGAAAAATTCCAATCGTCTGAGGAGAGAGTGGGCGGATCACTGATATTCAAAACCCTCGATGGAGGCAAAAGTAGGGTTCCCAATATCGCAAGAGATTTTATAGGGGGGATTTTTCCTCAACTTTGTCGCTCCCAAAACCCTAGTAGAACTGAAGGTTGGGGAGAGAGCCATGTTAGGACTAGGAAATGAAACCAAGAGACCTGTGAGCACTCCCAAGACAAACACCGACGGCAAAAACCTCGAAGAGTATAACAATTCACACACCAATGAGGGAAGATAAAAAACCTAGTATGAAGGGTATTCCCACTTTTTCATGTGTGGTTGGTACTAGGTCCTCCCATAGGAAAAAATAGAAAAGTAAGGATGGACTTAGGAAAATTAATAGTAAGATGGGGTTTCATACAGAGAAAGCATAAACAAAGAACAAAACAAAAACCCCAAAGGTAACCGTAAGTGAAACGAACATACCAAAGCATCAATAGGTAAAGAAAGGCTCATGTCAGAAAATATTGTCATATAGCCAACGACTTGGCTCAAAATCAGGATAGATATTCCACCATCATTTCATGTTCCACATTCCCCCCCATTGGCCACCAACATCCATCGATTTGGACATCATTTCTGCTAGCATTAGGTTGAAATCAGACTGCAGGGTTTTTCTCCATCGTTTTTGCTAGGGTTTTCCCCATTCATTAAAATGATTCCATCGATGTATACGCACACAACCTTTCAGACCTTTGACAAACAATTTTGAACAGTCAAACTGTGCATGGTATGCATCTTCTCTCATTTACACATCTAGGAAATTTATTACTGTGGTCTACAATCAAACTTTGTGTACATTGTGTGTATTATGGTTTATTTTGATATTTGGTTATTTAGTACATAACAATTGGTATCAGAGTAGACAATATTTGAGTTTGGATCCTTCAAATGAGTCACTATAACATTTTTTAAGGGAATAATTAGGATGCAAACTTTTTAGGGTGTAGATAGGAAACACTGAAGTAGCTTGGATCAAAATTTTCAAATTTGGTTCACTATAATTTCAAAGTTATAGGTTATGGAAGTTAGGATTTGTTACTAATACTGAAACATTTGTCTCAAATAGGTGTTCAAGGTAAAGCAAATATACATAAAGCCAGTGAGCTCCAAATTGATTGCCACCAATTTCTATGGAAATAATTTGAGGTCCAAATTTTAGAAGTAGATCTCAGAAATTGGGCTAGTGATAGGTCATACAATTTTCTCTATCAAAATAGAAACAAATTGTAGGTTTTGGGAAAGTTACCAAAACTTTCTCTTGGTACATCAGAATTTGGTCAAGCCCATGTCATTCCAAAGAAGACATATTAGTATACTACAAGAAATTTTTGTAAACTCATAACTAGGGTCAAAATTTCGAACTCATAGGAGCCTCACAGGGGAAAACATTTGATATTTATGTCAAGTGCAAGGTTATCCACTAGGACAATCTACAAATAAAGTTTTGAAAGGTACGTTAACTTAAAATTAGCATGTTTTTTATTAGAAGGTCTAATTTAGGTGATTCAAAATCCATTGGAAGGTGGAAAGAGCATCGAATCAATGTATCATAAATGTTTGGGATCATTATTTTTATTATCTTGAATTGGGAAGTTGAGGGTTTAGTTAGACCCCAAGCATGCTCTGATACCACTGATCCATATTTATGTAAGAAAAAAATAAAAGAACAAATATAGCATCATAAACACAAACATATTGCAATGAAAACATAGAGACAATGAACACATATTCTATTAAATGGTGAAAATAGAACAGACTGTAAATACAGCAACTAGAATGGTGGTAGCTATTTCTGAGAAGAGATGTGGGTGCTACGCTCATCAGTGCCAAGATGAATAAAAAATGAGGAAAAAGGGGCTTATTTATAATAATCATGAGGGATAGAACCCTAAAGATCCAAAACATAACCCTAGAAGATGAATCGTCATAAGGTTTGGGGCCCCAAGGTGGTTAGTTTAACAATGAACTTCCTAGGGTCATAACTTTTGCATATGATCTCTAATTTAGGCACTCGATATACCATTGGAAAGGTCTATTTGAGCTTTACGTTTTCCGACTTGAACTAAATGATTTTCATTGGAAACCATTTGGCCCCACGAATCGCCAAAAAACGTCATTTAGGTCCTCAAAACGACCCTGCAAGTTTGGGACCTGAAAAATGTAGAAAAATCACTATGAAACTGCCACAATGGGAAATTGTTTTAATCCAGTGGAATAGGTGGGTGGCCACCGACGTCCATATGGATCAATCATTCACCCTTAGGAAGCAATAGTCTTCATTGCGTCAATTCATGTATCATATCTCAAATGTGTGGTGAGTTGATATCCTGGCGCAACATTTGTTGAAGTGAAAAGGCTGCCTTTCTTTGACATCTTCATATGGTTGTAATTGTTAGATGCATTGGAACTGTTGAAAAGTTCTAGTTTTCGAGTTATCCTTTGTCTGAACTAGTATGGATGATTTGTTTTTGGACAAGCACCTTGGATGTGTGGCCTTGCACTGTAAAGGTACTCGAATGGATGAGGGAACACTGACTTTGTGTTCTTCATGTTTCTATTGAGCAGAGGGACCCTATGTAGAGGGTGTGGATATATCTGTGACATGATGTTCTCCTTCAGAGGAAATTGTGAATAAGGAGAATTTTCAGGTGTGGGAGCTTATCTTTCTTCCCTGTGAGACCGTGGTAGGTGCAACTGTCTCTAGTATATGGTAAATTTATCCTTCCAAAGTGACAATGACACTATGAGATCATAATTCATATATAACATGATGCTACCATATATATGGGTTTCCTAAAAGAGAACCACAGACTTCAAGTGGGGCCACATCACATAGTACCTCGTCTTTGAAAGGCTTGATGCCATATGGTAGGAGGTATTGTTGAGTAATGTGGATACCTCGTCCTTGGCTTATCCAAACTATGATGTGGGGTTGTGGGTGTGGTGTTGCTAGAAGCTCCAATATCTTGATGACTTTTGATAAGATCATGTTCTTTTGGTTGTTGTTGTCAACAACAAAATGTAGTGGAATTCTCTTCACCCACATCTTAGAGTGGAAGAGGCACTCCTCTTCCTTTGTCTCTTCAATATCCTATGGTTGAATTTGTGTGGTAGAAACAAAGACAGTGGGTTTTGCATCAATGATCTACTTCCCTTGGTACATGCCCATGGCATTGATTTCTGATTGAAATCAGGATCTAATTCTAAATATTCGATCTCAGCCACCAATGACTACTTTCAGCAACATTCATTAGTGTTGTGCCAGGGGATTTTGAGTAACTCGAACCACTTCTCGATGTCCTTATTTGTCTTTCCATTACCCTTATTTGTTGGTTTCAGGGACTAGTTCTCCTTTCCTTGTCTTGTGTTCTACGGGATATGGCTTCCCTTCCCTTGCTTCTGTAGTGGATTTGTAGGTCCAATGTCTCACTTGTTCTTTTTCCAAAATTTCCCCTCGATTTTAACATCATACTGAAAGGTATATCCAAGTGAAGAGATGTCTAGGAAGTGCATCTTGATCCGGATGTACCAATGTAGGCTACCATGATATTTCAGTATTAGGTGACAATAGAAGTTCTTGATACCCACATTTTTACGCAAGATATGAAAGTTTTTGGTGCACTTTGGCACTGTCTAGTTCCTCTCTTGATGCAGAATGGTCAATTTTGTGTACTGGTCATCATAGTTTCCCATAGGGTAATAATATTCCTTGAAGGCATCTATGAAAGAGGCCCAAGTGGGATTTGTCTCAAACATTCCAAACTCGTCTAATGAGTTTTGCTCCCAATAAGATTCCCACCAATTTTTGACATGTGGGACGACCTTGAGGAGCGCAAAGGTGATCTTTTGCCTGTCGACAAAATTGTTGATAGAGAAATACCCTTATAAGACATTCAACCACTTATCTAATGCATCAATATCGATTTATCCTTCAAATAAATAAATATCAAAGTTAACTTGTACTTTGAAGGGAGTTTCATCTCTAAAACAATTGCTCATTGAAGGTGCACATGCTACTGTCGAAATTCATAGAAGGATTTGGGGGAAACTATCCATCATCTCGTTTCTCTATCACATGAGGGATTCCTCGAGGAATGACTTGATAAGATTTCTTGCTCCGTCATATCTCTTTTATTCCGCCATGGAATTCCATTTGGGGCATGTTATAACTAGATGTTGTTCTTAGGTTATTTTTCTAATTTTTTCAAGCATTGGTTTACCATGATTTTACATTTTAATTTGGTTTTGAGAATTTTTGGAAATTAGTACTTTTTGATTGATTTAATGCTTTAAATGGTTAGATTTATTTCATTTTTATGGGTTTTAAGGTTGTTATTTGGGCTTATTAGTGAATATATATATCTTTAAGCTTTCAAAAAACTTATAATAAATTTTATTTCAAAATTTAAGATTATCCCTAACCTTTGTTTTTAAGCTTTGGTTAAAAAATATGCAAAAGAGGACTCCTATAGCGCAAGAGTGAAGGTTAAAGAACAAAAGTGATACAAGAATCTCAAGCTTGTGAAATTATGGAAAATAGTGGTGCTGTTTTGCAATCGAAGACCGTAGGAGACATTTGACACCTGTGAGGATAGAAGGATACGTGTTTAGAGCCTAGTGATCATTATAACACGTGTATGAGAAGTTGGAAGGATCGTTATCATACATGTTAGGTTTTCATTTGGTGAAGTCATTCAGAGAAGCGGTCGGAGATCGTGGCAGCTGCCGAGTGAAGCATTGGAGGTTTTAGAACACCTATAAAAGATATAATGGCGCATATTCAGGAGTTCAATTTAACATCTTGACAGCTGTGTAACCAGGAATTAAAATCATTGACAGAGTCGTGGTATGTTTTGACACGGTGTTGGTTTTGTTGGGTTATTGAAAAAAATTGTAAACCTGTTTATTACAAATTTGCTTGACTGCTAATTTTGTCGTTTCTAAGAACCATTTTGAATATTTTTGAACTGGTATACAGTCTAGGGTTTTAGTGAAGAAAATGAAAAAAAGTGGTAAAACAAACAGAGTTGAACCTATGGATACAAGCTGGGCAGAACGTTTTCCTGATTGTGCAGCGATTTTTCAAAGGGAAGGTTGGTTTGATTTCTTCCAGAGAATTGATAGCTTTAACCTAGAATTATTAGATAGATTTGCAAATGGTTTAGATAAGAACATTTTTCATTTGACACCCTCAAATTTGAACTCACCAGAGAGTTAATTGAAGAAGCTACAGACATAGCAGGTGATGGAGAACTTTGGTTCAAGAAAATACCCTTCACTTTCAATTCAAAAGATTTCTTATAGTCAGAGGTCGAAACCCTTGACTAGGGAAAGGGTGTACAATTACATAAATTCAAGCCTAAGTGGAGAGAGGTTATTAGATTTCTACAGAGTTACATCACTTGTGAGGGAAGTTTTTCCTTAGTCTTCAAATATCATATCATATTCCTCCAACATTTAAATCAAGGGTCCAAAATGAATTTACCCTTTCTCTCTTTAAAAAGCCTGCAAAAAATGTCAGATAGAGTAAACGGGCATAAATACCACACTCATCAATCTATCTTTCATCATGGACTTATAAAGTTGATTGTTAACACAGTTCTTCAGAAAAAGGGTAGAACCTGGGAACAATTTGTGTTTTGATCAGGTATTCATATTCAACAAGAAGGTCAACCTAAAAAGAGGCAGATGAACAAACATCATTGCCTTGTAAAGAGGTTAAAGAGAGAAATAGCTGATGAGTTGGTAAAAGACAGTATTCGAGAAGAAGGTTCAGTTCAGAAGTTTGAAGAGTCTGTATATGAAGAGATCAAAAGAGCACTTAATGAAAATCAAGATCATATTTTAGAGAATATAGAATGGAGCCATAGATTTGATATAAAACAGGAAGAAGGTAGGAGTTCTTTAGAACAGAATCAAAGTTTCACAGGTATACAAGAGGATATAATGGAGTTTCCTATTTCAGATAAGCTGAAAGCTGATAATCTACAGAGTTCAAATGAAAAGTCTAAAGAAGAGTCAGTTGTAGCAGGATTAAAAGGTGTGATTGTACAACTCTCAGCTGTTAAGTATCAAGGAAAATCATTTGTAATGCTAGGAGGAGCGGAAGCGAGATGGAGACCTAAAACAAGAGCTAAAAACAAATTAAGACTTAACATGAAAAAGATTTTAAATACAAAGTTAGCTAAAGAGAAGGTTACTGTAATTGAAGACTCTTCATCTCAAGAAGACTTGGAAGAAGAATAAGGTTTGGATTCTAAGCATGTTCAGAGTAAGAAGGAACATTCAGTGACTCTAGAGTCATCACCAGAAAAGACAAGGTTGCATAACAACCAAAAGTTTGCAGTACTGAAAGAGATAGGTCTCTAAAAGTTCCTGTAGAAGAAGCAGATAAAGATGAGGAAGATGATGATTTGATTTTTAGGAAAATGAACATCCCATGGTTATCAGACAAGACTTCTACAACAAAAGGGGGACTGTGCCTAGATTCTGAAATCGAAAATTTGCAAAAAATAGTGATGCAGTGTAAATATCAAATCAATTTTCTGAATGAAACAAATGAGGGTTTAGTCATGACTAACAGAAGGTTAAGGGAGGATCTTGATGACATAAACACACATTACCAGGAGTTAATTTCTGTTTCAAAAGATGCTTTAAGGAGAAAGATGTAGACTCAAAGTTTGGGGAATTGAACCAAACAATTAAAGACTTGACCCAATGAGAGACTGTCGAAAAAGATTGAAGATCTGGAAGCAGAGCAACTGAGAACTAGAAGGCAGTCACCTGCCTTAGAGGGGATTGCATTACTGGCTAAGGCAACCAAAAACCTATAAAGATTACTACTGATAGGTGTCATGTGGTTTATTTTTGTAGTAGCTAATAGTTTATTTTGAATTTTTTTATTATCTTAGTAGTAGTTTCGAGGCTTAACCTAAAAGTTAGTTAGTTAGTTATGTAACTATTTTTTGATGAAAGAAGGATAAAAGTAGAAAATCAGATGGAGGTAGGGTTTGAATTTTGACTCAAGAGAGGCTTTTTGAGCTGTGATATCTCAATCTAGCACTTATAACTCTTATGTAAGTTGATGACTATTATTGATTATATATAAACTTATAAGCCTTTTTACCTGTCATGCTGTTTCATTTCTGATCTGGTTGATTGCTCAGTGTACAATTTCATTTCTTGTTTAAAGGTTTTATTCATGTAAATACTTGTAGCTTGTGGGTGGAATTAGTATTTCATGTGTAATGTTTATGGCTTATTGGGATGTGTTTGATCCCCACTTTATTTAACTTGTGCATGATTCAGTTTTGTATTAGCTTGTTTATGTTTTACCTCCTTGCTGATGAAGTTTTAAACTAAAACCCTAAAAAACCAATTTTTATTCTATTTCTTTTGAGATTGTGTTAGCTTGTTCTTATGGTAGTCTAGGAACAATTTCTAGCACGAACATCTTTGGCACCATTGCCGGGGACGAAACTGAAGTATATATTCCCTGGGTTTTCATCATTCAATTGATTTTGAGAGGTGAGCAAAATCAACAAATCATTTAGACTACTTTTTCACCAAACATTGTCCACAGTGGCTACTAAAAGGCTTGGAACTAGAAGAAAGCCTACTTCACGTTTGCATCAAGGTGTCTCTGATCCAGAACACATTTTGAAGGGAGCTAGGAAAATTCAGAGATCATAGTCTTCTCCTTCTTTATGTACTTCTGATTTTTTTGACCTAGTATCACCTTTTCCACATTCTGTAGAGAAAAAAGAAAGTCTATCATGGTCAATACCTACTTTACCAGTTAGCAGATTCCAAGTTTTTACTAACCCACAGTCCTTTAAAAAATAAAAAACTCAGTCCCCTGGAAAGATCCCTTTGTTTCAATTCAAAACTAGCAAAATCCCTTTTCAGCCAAGTTCCAGTCTAGTAAACAAACCTTTTCCTTCACCAAACCGTAGTAGCTTCACAATGGAAGCTCAGCAACCTCTAGACATGATGGATAGAATGGTTCCTGCTAGGTATGCACCATTATTCCTTCCTCAGCCATTGAATGCCCTTCCAGGAGGGGATTATTAGAAATATTACCAAGGTTCAATGGTCAGGGAGAAACAACTGCTGAAGAACATTGGGATGCCTTCCTTAGTTATGCATATACCCAAAACATTGAAGCAAAATATGTATGGATGAGAATGTTTGTGTAGACTTTGGATGGGGAAGTTAGGAAGTGGTTCAGGGAACTACCATCCAATTCAATCACCTTGATTGACGAGTTACAGGATGCATTTATGAGGGAATGGGGTGACACAAAAGATCACATTTATTATATTACTAAATTTGGATCCTTAAGGAGGAAAAAGGATGAAACCATAACATATTTTTCTAAAATATTTAACAAGATGTATGGTAGGATTCCGGTAGAAATCAAACCTTCTGAAACTTCAGAAAAGCTTACTTATGCTAATGCTTTTGACCATGAATTCTCTTTACATCTAAGAGAGAGAAGACCAACCACTCTATTAAACATGCAAGAAGCTGCATTAGAGGTAGAATCCAATATCTTAGCTTCAAACAGACTTAAAGTGAATTCAGATCAACAAACATATGATAGAAAAGGTAAGAAAGAAGTGATTCCAACACCCTCCACATCACAGTCAGCTGATAGTAAAATTGATGAAATGGCTAAGTTAGTCAATACTTTAACAACAAAACTAAATAAATTGGAACTGGAAAAGAATTCAAACAGACCCGCAGAAGAAGGAGAAAGAAACCCTAATAATCCTAATCAATTTAGTTGTAAGTTTGCACCCATATTTATCCCTAGAGAGCGAAGAAACAATGATATACAGAGAGAGATAAGAGAAAATGAGGATCAAAAAGTTCCCCCTCCTCTGCAGAATAATATGATAGATGAAATTGAAGAGGGTGAAGATTTAAATCAAGATATGAATTATTTTGGAGAATTATCAGCTGAAGGTTTCTTAACAGAAGATGAATATCTGAATTCTAAATTTTTTGATGCAAATGTTTACCAAACAGAAAGTGATTTGGCTCCTCAAATTTCAGCTGAGCTAGGTCAATCAGGACCAAGAAGGTCTATGAATTTAAGGTCTAGTCAAAAGCAGGTATCTTAGATTCCAAAGAAGAAAATAGTTTCATCTCCTAAACAATCATCAAGTCAAGCACAAGATAAGAGAACTGATAAGGGTGAGTTAGATAAGACTGCAGAAATTGAAGGGATAAACAAGAATGTGCAGACATTCAATTTTGAAAATGAATTGTTTAAAATCAAAATTCCAGTCCCCTTTACTGAGTTAATGAAGAATCCATGCTATAGAAATCTAGATCTCAATATGATAGGTTCAACTACTAATCAAATACCCTCAGATGCTGTGAATTTACAGGAAGAACATCCTAAAACATTTATTGGTTTTGCTTTAGCTGATAAAACTGAAAGTGATTCAAACTCATGTCCACCTTTCTATATAACATTGACTATTCATGAACAGATGATTCATAATTGTTTACTTGATTATGGTTCTTCTCACAATTTGATGCCAAAATTAGTCATGGAGGCTTTGGGGTTAAGTATCACAAAACCCTATCAAGACTTATATGCATTTGATTCCAGAGCTGTCAAATGTTTGGGAGTGATTAAGGACATGGTGGTCAATTTAACTCAGTTACCTATGAAAAGTGTCATTATGGATGTGGTGGCGGCAGATATTACTCCTAAATTTGGAATGTTACTTTCAAGATATTGGGCCAAGAAGGTGGGGGGTGCTTTACAATTGTATTTATCATATGAAACAATCCCTTTTTTTGGAGGAGAGAATAGGGAATTGTATAGAGAATTACAGTATGCTTACATTGTCACTGATGACAAGAAGCCAACAAATCATCCACTTTATGATGTAGAGAGGGATTTGGGCTCTTGCATGTTACATTTCAGTGATGACAATTCAACTGGTATGTTACAGGTTGAGAAGAAAAGAACTAGTCAAACGTTCGATTGAACAAAAGGATGAGTTGTGGCAAATGTATTTTGATGGCTCTTCATCTAAAGAAGGAGCAGGAGCAGGTATTGTTTTGGTTTCCCCTGGTGGTGAGTTGATAAGTTTCATGTATAAATTGGAGTTTGTAACTACAAACAATACAACATAGTATGAGGCTTTGATAATGGGTTTAAAGGCTGCAAAAGACCTAGGAATTCAACAAATTTCTATTTATGGCGACTCCGAATTAGTTGTCGAGCAGGTAAGGGGCAAATATCAAGTAAAGTAGGATTTGTTGAAAGTATATAGGAATGAGGTATGAGACATGATTGATAACTTCTTTATTGGATTTAATATTTCCTTTATTCCTAGAGATCATAACCAAACAATCGATTCACTTGCTTTAGTAGCCACACATTTTAGAATTATGAAGCAAACTTAGTTAAAATACCCCATTGAAGTCTGATATAGACCTTCAGTACCAGATAATATCAAACAATGGAGGGTTTTTGAAATTGACATAGAAATAAAGAAAATTTGGAATTGATTGGTGACTTTTCTAATTTGTTGATTGATCAAGATGAGGAGGAGGAAGTTGAAGAGGTTGATGAATATTCATAAAATGAGATTGCTGGACATAAAATTATTGAATTGAAAAGTAATTTTATTCCCAAAGTATTCTTCCCCCTTGAAAGAATTTTTTCAAAAGATGATACTCCATTGAAACCAGCAATGCAATCTTTAGAAGAGAATGTTGTAGAATGTAATATTGGAACAAAAGAGCAGCCTAGAATGGTGAAGATTTCAAAATCTCTTTCAGATGAGCAAAGAAACAGGTACATTAAATTATTGAATGAGCATGTTGATGTATTTTCTTGGTCTTATGAGGACTTAAAAACTTATGACACCAATATTATTCAGCATAAAGTTCCTTTAAAGCCTAATGTAAAACCTTTCAGACATAAATTAAGAAGGATAAATCCTACTTTATTCCCAGTCATAGAGAAAAATGTTAAAAAATTATTGGATGCAAAAATCATTGTTCCACTTAGATACTCATCACGGGTGGCTAACCTAGTTCCAGTTAGGAAAAAAAATGGAGATATAAGATTATGTCTGGAATTTCGTAATTTAAACAGAGCTTCAAAGGAAATTACCCATTGCCTAAGATTGAGAAGGTTTTGCAACAAGTAATGGGTGCTCAGAGAATGTCAATGGTGGATGGATTCTCGGGGTATAATCAGATTGCTATGCATCGAGATGACAGGGAAAAGATAGCTTTCACTACCTCTTGGGGTACCTTCATGTATGACAAGATGCCATTTGGTCTGATGAATGCTGGTGTGACATTTCAAAGAGCTATGGATATAGCCTTTGTTGGGGAAAAGGAAAAAATTGTTGTGATTTATTTGGATGACATTACAGTGTTTTCACAGTCTGATGAAGAACATCTAAAATTCCTCAAAAAAACCTTTTTGAAGTGGAAACTTTGGACTGTCATTAAATCCAAAGAAGTCACATTTTGTTGTTAAGGAGGGAAAGCTTCTGGGACATTTGGTTTCAGCAGATGGAATAAGGATAGATCTTGAGAGAGTTAAAGCCATTTTAAAAATCAGTTTGCCTAGAAGTAAGAAGGATGTCCAGTCTTTCATTGGAAAGATTAATTTTCTGAGATGGTTTATACAAAATTTTGCTGAAACCATAAATTAGATAAAAGATATGTTAAGGAAAGATCAAGAAGTGAAATGGACAGTAGAGACCAAGACCTCATTTGAGAAGATAAAGCAGGCCATTACAGAAGCACCAGTGTTGGTGATCCCTGATGATTCGAAATATTTTCTGACTTTTTCCTTTGCAACACAGGACACAATAACAATTGTTTTATTACAGAAAAATGCAGAAGGATTGGAGCAGCCAATTTATTTCTTTAGTAAGACTCTCAGAGATTCAAAATTGAAGTATAATACCTTGGAAAAGAAAGCATATTCACTGGTAAAGGCATTGAAATTTTTCAGAATTTATATTTTACATTCAAAGATCATTGCTAATGTTCCTAATGCTCCTATAAAAGACATTTTAACCCATCCAGATTGTGAGGGAAGAGGGGAAAGTGGATTGCAAAGATTATGGAGTATGTTGTGGAAATCAATCCTACTAATCTAGTGAAGGGACATGGTTTAGATAAATTGTTGGCAAACTCAAATTCTGAAGCTCTTGGCCTCCATTTGATGGCAGAATAATCAGTCAGAAGAATTGCAGGTAGGGAAAGACAAAGAGAAAATTATGAACAGGTATGTAGACTTAGTTTGGTATGCTGACATTGGTCATTTCTTATTGTATTTACAGTGTACTGAACATTTAGACAAAAAGGCAGTTAGATCATTGAAATTGAAGGTTTCTTAATACTGTTTAATAGATCAGCAGTTATTGTGGAAGGATCCAGGAGGAGTATTGCTTAGATGTTTAGACAAGCCAGAGATTGAGGAAGTCATTTCAGAATCACATGAGGGTGCTTGTGGAGGGCATAAATATTGGAAGGCTACTGCTTACAAAATCTTGAGGTCTGGGTACTTTTGGCCTTCTCTTTTTTCTGATGTATATCAGCAGGTTAGAGCTTGTGTTCCATGTCAAAAGTTTGTTGGTAAATGAAAACTTGTGTCTTAACCATTGAAGCCCATTGCAGTTAATGCTCCTTTTCAGCAGTGGGGCTTATACTTTATAGGAGAAATAAAC
This sequence comes from Pseudotsuga menziesii, assembly GCA_001517045.1. Classification (NCBI taxonomy): domain Eukaryota; kingdom Viridiplantae; phylum Streptophyta; class Pinopsida; order Pinales; family Pinaceae; genus Pseudotsuga; species Pseudotsuga menziesii. The sequence continues at coordinate 489,117 of LPNX011093196.1, read as the reverse complement.
CTTGCTTCTTCTAGACAACATAGATGGATACTTACAGCCATAGATTTTTTCACCAAATGGGTAGAATCCATTCCTACAAGGAATGCAACTGATAAGGTGATAATCAATTTTATTCAAGAGAATATTCTAAGTAGATTTGGGTGCCCTAAAAAAATGATGACTAATAATGCTAAAGCCTTCAAGTCTAAAGCTATGGTTACATTCTGTGAACAAAATGGAATTGTTCTGAAGCATTCTCCACCTTATTACCCTTAGGGAAATGGGTTAGCAGAATAAACAAATAAAAAAATTATTCAGAGCATTAAAAAACTATTAAGTAAGAATAAGAGGTCATGGGATTCAATGTTAAAATATGCACTTTGGGCAGATAGGATAACTACTAAGAAGGCAATTGGTTCCTCTCCTTTTCAGTTAGTATATGGCACTGATGCTGTATTTCCAGTTTAGTTAGGTATTCCAATAATGAAATTATTTCAAGATAGTTTGGAGGAACCTAATGATATTCAAAGGAGAATTTTTTCACTTATTGAATTACAACAATAACGTGAAGCTGTAGAAGAAAAGGCTCAAATGTACTGAAAGGAAATCAAAGAAAGGTTTGATAGAAATATTAAGGAGAATACCTTTTTTGGTGGAGACATGGTTTTAAGGTGGGATGCTAGAAAGGAACAAAAAGGTTAGCATGGTAAAAGGTTGGCCCTTTCATAATTTCAAAACTATTGGAGAACAATAGCTTCATATTGCAGCTTTGGAAGGTGAGTAATTGTCTAATCCAGTAAATGGATGATTTCTCAAGCACTTTTACAACCAATGAAGGTAAGAGACTTGTATTTCATTGTATATACCGGCATGACAAATATTGAATAAAGACTCCATAACCCAATGGAAGTTTTGCAGAGTAATAGCCAAGTTTGGTTGAGTGAACAAAAGGCGTTGATCTACAGGTTCTTGAAACCTCACAAGGAGGCTTTCATTCCGCACCAGGAGCCAGATGTTATAACTAGATAGTGTTCTTAGGTTATTTGTCTTATTTTTTAAAGCATTGGTTTACCATGATTTTACATTTTAAGTTGGTTTTGAGAATTTTTGGAAATCAATACTTTTTTATTGATTTAATGCTTTAAATGGTTAGATTTATTTCATTTTTATGGGTTTTAAGGTTGTTCTTTGGGATTATTAGTGAATATATATATATTTAAGCTTTCAAAAAACTTATAATAAAGTTTATTTCAAAATTTAAGCTTATGCCTAACCTTTGTTTTTAATCTTTGGTTAAAAAATATGCAAAAGAGGATTCCTATAGCGGAGGAGTGAAGGTCAAAGAACAAAAGCGCTACAAGAATCTCGAGCCTGCAAAATTATGGAAAATAGTGGTGTTGTTTTGCAATCGAATTTGTAGGAGATATTTGACACCTGTGAGGACAGAAGAATACGTTTTTGGAGCCCAGTGATCAATATAATAGGTGTATGAGAAGCTGCAAGGATCATGGTCATACATGTCAGGTTTTCGCTTGGTGAAGTCATTGAGGGAAGCGGTTGGAGATCATGGCAGTTTTCGAGTGAAGCATTGAAGGTTTTCGAACACCTATCAAAGATATCATGGCACATATTGAGGAGTTCAATTTATCATCTTGACAGTTGTGTAACCAGGTATTAAAATCATTGACAAAGTCATGGTCTATTTTGACACGGTGTTGGTTTTGTTGGGTTATTGAAAAAATAGTAAACCTGTTTGTTACAAATTTGCTTGGTTGCTAATTTCATCGTTTCAAAGAACCATTTTGATTATTTTTGAACTAGTATACAGTCTAGGGTTATAGTGTAGAAAATGGAAAAAAGTGGTAAAACAAACAGAGTTGAACCTATGGATACAAGATGGGTAGAAAGTATTCCTGATTGCGCAGTGATTTTTCAAAGGTCTAGTTGGTTTGATTTCTTCTAGAGAATCGATAGCTTTAACCTAGAATAATCATACATATTTGCACAGGGTTTAGATAAGAACACTGTTTTATTTGACACCCTGTTGAGGCTTGGAAAATCACAGGTAACAACAGTAGGGATTGTCCCCAATAAGCGTTCCCAATTAGCTTGTTGTTGTTTCGTATGGGGAATCCATCCGGTTTACGGTCCGACTACTGTAGGTCAAGTAACGGTTAAAGCTTATTTTACTAGTTACGGCCCGGTCCACCATTTAAGTGTATTTTTTAGTTTTATGTTTAGGTATGATATGCAAGTGCCTAGATAAGTGCAGTCGATAGAGATAACGAAGACTTTCACAATGTGATGCATAGGTTCTTACCTTTCATCTTACCTCTTTCGCTTCTAAATCATAAACAAAGAAATACTAACTAAGACTATCTAACCTATCCCTAGGGAGAAATACTGTGATTAATAATAAGTAATGTATTGCATAACATGCATTTATAATACTAAAGATAGCTGTTTATATTTCTGAATACATGCATATGAGTAGATAGATAAACAAAGAGATAGCTCATTGTCAATTAAAACATTCATTACTCAAATAAGATTGTGGAAATTTCACATAAATAAATAGGAGCATATTCATAACATAAAATAATTCACAAGTTAGAATGATATCATAGTTCATAGAAACAAGATGAAATAGAAGTAGTTCACATTCAACCAGTCTATGTTAAGCATTTGAAACTCCGCAGTGCTTTCTCCAACCAAAAATATAAACTATTTATTATAAGATGAAATAGTTCTTCTTACAATAAATTTGCACAAAGATAGCCTGAAAAAAGGTCCTTATTCCTTACATCTAATTTACCTATACTTATACATACAACCAAAACTCTTGAGCTACCCTCTTTTCCCTTTGGGATTCCCCTAAATTTTTCTTACCAAAATTCTGCCCTCTAGCATATGAACTCAGAAAAAGATAAATACAATACATTACATAATTAATCAATTGTTTGTAATAGTTCAACTAGGATGGATCAGCTTTCTCATTCATAAATTTCTTCCATGCATAAGCATCTGCTACTATGTTTTCAAAACTAGAAGGCTCTACAAATATGATAGTAATTTCATGCATAGTAGCTTGAGCTTTTATACTCGCCACTCCGGCCGGAATTAGGTAGAGTTGGTCTTCCAGTAAGTGACTGCTAACTGCCACATGTGCTATTTCAGTTTTAAGCACCTTTTCATCTAATATCTTCACTAGCTGAATGGCCTGTTCATCTTTGTTGCATCGTTCCTGCAATTGTTTCAAAAATATTTCATGCTCGGGCAACTCCTCTAATCTCCTGCTAGTAGAGGTCTAACATCGATTTTAAGTTAGGAGAACTCTTCTGCAGAATTCTGCACATGCACTCTTCATCTTCCTCACTGTCTTTACTAGCTCTTTTGATACTTTGCTAGCAAACTCGATAAGCGTATACTCCAAATTTATCGTCTCCAGATATTTAATAGGTATGTCTATAGGATATTCCTTATTTGTTTCTACCCATGTCACTTGTCCTTGTAGAGCTCCCAGGATATCCTATGTCCTGTCCAAGAATTAGGAAGTTGTACTTATAATTTCCTCCAACCCTTTTTCTACCTGCTGAACTTTTAAACTCTCTTCCACCATCTGAAGTTGCATTTGATGAATCTTATTCCTCAATATAAGAGCATGCTTCTTTAAAGGTTCAACATCTACTTTTTTCTCTATAGCTGTCTTCAATGAGACTTCCAGTGAATTCTTTTGATCTTCCAAGTCTGTCACTTTATCCTCTAACTTTCCCTTTTCTTTATTCAACTCTTCAATCGATAATTTTAGATTATCTCTTTCTGTCTCCAAAACCTGATATCTCTGTTAGAGTTTCCCAAAATATGCCAGGGTGACCTTAGCCTCCTTTTCTATATTTCTTGTGGATAATACCAAGGCATATTTATCTTCCTGTAGAGTCTAGCACTCTACCTTGGATACCTCAACTTCACTGATCATATCTCATATTTCGTCTTCAAACTCTGACTTTCACTCCTCTCTCTTTTCAAGGTCTCTTTCAACTGTGTGACCTTCTTTTGAGATTGTTCTAGATCCATCATTATTCTATCCACATTATATTCAGTGGCTAGGGATAGGGCTACCCCAGCCCTTGCCATTAATCATGGATCTTTGTTGGTACCGCGAACCACTGTTTTATCAGTCACCATCACTCCTGTCTTGCCTCCAATGTTCACCTTTTTCTCTGTTCATTTAACAATCCTCTTTTTTACATTGTCATAGAAAATAGTGTTTAAATTAGGCACTTCATCCTCTTCAGTGGGAATAAAAGGAATCAACTCAATCCCAGATATTGACAATGGATCCCCTCCTACTATACTACTAGATGGAACAACAGGTTCGAATGGATTAGTATCAAATTGAGCCTATCCTTGATCAGCAGGGTCTTTTTCTTCTCGAGTCCCTTCTCTCAATCCTTCAACTACCTTTTCTGCTTTCTCTTTTTCCTTATTATTAGCTTCTGATCTTAATCCTTCATTTTCTCTCTGCCTTCTATGTATTTCTTCTTCTTCTTCTTCTTTTCTTTTCTTCTTCTATCTTCTTTGCCACCTCTTCAGCTGTTTTTCTCTTTTCTTCTTCTTTGGCTCGTAACCAGTCCTCTTCTTCCTGTGCTAACCTATGAGCTTCTTCCTGCCTTTTATTTACTTCCTCTTCTTTTTTCCTTTTTAGTTTCTCAGCAGCTTTTCCTTTCCCACAAATAGTAGTTATCTTTTGTTTGAATCTTTTCCTCAAAGCTGTCATGTTTTGAGAATTTCAGAATATCTCTTCATCTTTATCCTAGAAATCTATATACTCAAAATGCACTCCAGCTGCTGTGCAATAATAATAAACTTTATCCTCAAAGTCATTTATGTGGAAATTCATTTCACCGAAGTGAAAATACTATAATTCCTTAACAAATTCTGCTGTAGTTTTTACCTTGGAAAATTTGGAACTCCCTATAAAAAAGGGGACTGCAGGATATACTGCCTTCTTTTTCTCAAAAAGGAAATTTCCCACTCTGTCAATGTACAATTGTCTCACAGCCTCTTTATGGATCACATAGTCTATATCATACTTGGGTAGAAGGGAAGGAGCCCTTGAACCACCGTACATTCTTAAATATAAACCCTCTTCTGTCAAATAATAGTTCCCGTTGTTTTGCACAACTTTCAGAGCTTCCTCTGACATACAATTACATTCAACCAAGAAAATCAATGTATACAATGGCATAATGAAATTCTCACAAATCTCCTTGTAATGGCTATAATATTTGTGAGCCCAGAATAATTTATAGGCAGCATACATAGGGGCCTAGTCTTTATCCCATTGGCACTTCAATGCTGGGAATGGCTGAGTACGTAAAATGAAATCAATCAATATTGAACTCAAATAAAATTCTGTCTTCTTCTGGGACACTCCTCCTAATGTGGCACTTATACAAGCTGACAGGCTGTTGGACACTATATTTTTCCAATTAAATATTGTACCTTGGGTAGCCATAAAAAATATCACTCGCACCCAACCTATTTTAAAGCCTATTCCATTAGCCCTCCCAAAAATTCTGTTTAACATCAAAGCAATGAACCTATATGGAGTGTACATGGTTGATGTCTTGTACTCTCCAAAAGGTCTCATACGGAAGTTTTTACTCGGGATCATCATTTTTTTTACTGTTTCCACCATATCTAGGTTGAGCTCTTTCAACCAACTCTCAGCCAAATAGGTTTGTGGTGTTGGTAAATTATAAGCCATAGATACATAGGTTGGGCTATATGCAGCGTAACCCTGCCTCTCGATGTTGGCCAGTATCATCCTCATTACATTTGCCCTTGGCAGAATCCACCCTATCACCTCTGAATAAGGGAAAAGTTCAGGTCTGGTAGCCACTTTCATAATGGTTGATCTCTCAATATTGGCATATATAGACAAATCTTCGAACCCAACTTCTGGAACACTCTAGTTTGAAATCATTCTGTATACCTCTCCCCATTTATACTCCTGCTCAACTCCAGTAATGGCTTTAGTATCTTCATAAATAACCACAATTCTGGTTATTATCTCTACTTCTGGTTCTTCGTCAGCTACTTGGGCCTTCTTTTTCTGCTTTCGTGACATATTGTTGTGCTGATGATTAGCCTGTATTGATCATGAAAAAATAGCTTTAGTCCATTTTCTTAAGCAAACTATGTATTGAAAGAAACAACAAAACAACCAGAATATTACCATCCCATCAATATGCATGCTGAATAATTTTTCTTTTATCAAAACCAAAGGTCCTTTTGGATGAGAAACTCTAAAGAATAGGAAACTTGCAAAACCTATCTTCCCTAAACCTGTGAAAAACTTATACTTGGGAAAACCCTATTTCTTCACAACACCCTTGTGGCTATGGGTAGAAATCTTGTCTGAGAGAAAAAAATTAAAAATTGTGGACTTATAAAACCCTAAAAACCCCCACTCATCTACGCATTCCTCCTACATCCCATGGAAAACTACCGCTGCTCAAAACATGGCTGCGCAGCCTGGGGCTTAAAATGGTGCAAGAATGAAAGGGGTGGTGCAGATGACGAAACGCTCGTTTGCACCCTGCCCTTGCTTTCCAAACAACTATCAAAGACGCAGTCATGGCCGCTGAAATATAACCATAGAGGTTGGGCGAGAAAAGAACCAGCTGAGTGAAACGACGTTCACAAATAGATAGGTTAACCTTAAATAAAGAAAGACCCACCGCTGCTCTTTACAAAACCCCTGTGGGAAAACAAATACCTAACCCCATCAGGACATACGGGTAAAACGAAAACAATGCTGGGAAAATACAATAATTAGGTGAATCCTACCTGGAAAACTCTGTAGATGACCTAGACCAACGACAACCTCCACAGGTAAACAAACTGTTTAGATAGTCGATAGTTGCACAGACTCCAATGAGCAACCAAAACGGTGATAATGACACTTCATAAAATCTCTACGGCTTTATAATCTCGACCGTGAGAGGGATAAATTAACCTGGCGGGAAAGAAAATTTTAACCCTACGTCGGAAACATACTCCCGGGAAAACCCGTGATGTTGGATCAATTCAGCACTTCATACCTGGGACAATGGCTGGAAACACACATCGACAAACGAAATCACTAACTTGTCTCAGTATCGACGAAAACAACGTGAAGTCGCGGATAGATCCGACACCTTGCTTCTGCAACATCAGTCGACAACACCACTAAATCCTCGGTGTATTCCAACAGACACAATTGATCGTGAGAATATTTCACCAAATCAATCTGATATCAAAGAGGGACAGGAAAATGGAGACCCGACTCATTGAAACCGCTCCAGACTAGGCTTTAGGAAGATCAACAAACTGTCTCCGATATAATAGACGAAACGACATTCGATATATTAGAGACAAATTTGGAAGGCTCCTGATGGGCATATCAGGAAGGTAGTCAACTGTGCATCCAATGCATCGAAAATCTAGTTGACTATGCATCTGATATAAGCAGACCAAAAAAAATCAATTGTTTCAAAAAACAACAGGCCACGGGCAAACTTTGGTAAAATCATGGAAATCCTTAAGCCTTCTAAATACTAAAATAATAAGGGTGGACCCTAAATTTTTTTAGAATAATCAACCCATAGTTACCTACCTTAGACATTAATTAAATATTTTTTGTCTTATTACCTAGTCTCCTAGATTCCACTCTATGCTAGTTGCCTTCTACATGTCATATAAGTCAACACTTGCTAAAAATGAGTCATGGAGCACTTGGGAAACCTCTTGGAAACCATATTTAGCATGTCTGCTTTATTCTGGATCCTCCAAATTGCATATTTGCTTTTTCTGTAAAGCTGCCTGTTTTATTGAGAATTAAGGCAAAAGGAAAAGCTAGACTAGGTATAGTTGACTTGTTTTTTTTCCACATCATCCTCCATCCTTTTCTCATAATAAAAGCATGTATGAGTTGTATTTCCATCCCTTATTAGCTTTCCTACTTGACTTTTCCAATTCGTGAGCATCTTAGTGGATTTGGAAACTGCTTTATGCACCTATGGGGGATTTGACTAGATTTAGTAAGCCTAATTTTTGACTATTTCGAATGGAATCCTTATGCATTCAAATATCTCATGTAATTATATATTGCAGCAGCCTATTACTTCACAAGGTTGGCTATTGTACACTTATTCAATACAGATTAGTGTTATGCTTCAATTTCAGTCTCCTTTGATGTTAATTTTGCATGTTTGATTAGCAATTTTGTGAGTGTAATTGTTCTATCACTTGGGTTCAATTTCAACATGGTATCAGAGCCTTTGTCTATCGATTTCTCTCCTTCCATATTTCTATTTCAGGTTCGACATCTTGACTGGGAGCATATTTTGCTGACTGAAGGGCACAGTCTCTGAGCTATGGACCAATATCAGAAGATCATCTTGACTCCATTTAATTTCTTTGAATGGAAATATGAGATGGAGATATTGATGAGAGAGAAAGGTCTCTACAGGTTTACTATGGCAATTGAGGCAGATCCCAATGCAGCTGTAGAGAAAATCAAATGGCACAACAGGAGGGATGAGGCCTATGGTCTTTTGTGTCTAAGCGTTTCAAGAGACCTCTTTTTCCATATTAATGGATTGACATCACCTAATGAAGTGTGGAGAAGCTTGTAGAGATTTTTGGTAAGACAGATGAGATGAGAGGACATCAAATCGAGAATGAGCTGATCTCCTTGAGTCCCAATAGCTTCAAATCATTGCAACTCTATTTTTCCAAGTTTAAAGCCCTTGTTTTGCAGCTAAAACAGTGTGGGATTGAAAATAAGGAAGAGGAACTAGTTTTGGCCATACTCTTGAAGCTTGGCCTTGACTATTCAGTGTTTTTTTCGACCTTCCATGCCACCAAGTTGATAGCTCGAGCCTATAAGATGCCTAAGCTTGTAGAGTTCATGGAATCCCTCACATAGGAACAAGATAAGTTGGTGATGATGGGCACCATCAAACCTTCCAAATACCAAGATTTGGTTGCTAGAGATTCAAGGGTGGATTCAAAAAGCAATAAAAAAGATAAAAACCCACCTAAGCAAAAGAGAGACAAGAAAAAGTCTCAAGAGGAGCCCCAAGGCTCCAAGAAGAACTTCCATAAGAAGAAGAACAAAGGATAAATGGGAAAGTGCGCATACTGCAGTAAGGTCTATCATCCTGAGAGCTCTTGTATGAAGAAGCAAATTGACATGTTGACCCAACTCCTGGAGAAGAATAACATCTCCCTTCCTGATTGCTCAAAGAAGAGGGAAGGAGGATCAAATTTAGAGGACAGAGAGAGAGTACATGCTTTGGTTACTATCACATCAAGCTCACCTAGCTTCATCATAGACTCTGGAGCTTCTAGACATATGGTTTTGAAAAAAGAGGCATTCTCCTCTCTTGACATGTCAAAAGGTCCACCAATAGTTTTGGGAGATGACTCTCTCATTGACAGTTTAGGAAAAGGAAGGATTGATCTTGACCATGGTAAGTTCAATAATGTGTTGTATGTTCCAAGTCTTGCCTCTAATATCTTGTCAATGTATAAGATGACTCACACAAGGTCTCCAAAGAAGGTCATCTTCTCCCCTGATGATGTTAAAATCACTGAGATTTTGAATGGTAAAGTCATAGCGAAAGGTGTTGTTGATCACACTTCGAAGGTATATATGTTTTCCCATTTTCTACCCTACTCAAACCCCTCTGCTCTTCTAATTCATGCTAATGAGGCAAGCAAGCTTTGGCATGAAAAATTTGGCCATCTTAACTACAAGTATCTTTCTGATTTGAGTGAAAAAGATATGGTCATAGGGTTACCAAAGATCAAGTTTTCCAAGGGATTCTGTCAAGGTTGTATCCTAGGAAAACACCTAGAGCACAAATTTGAGAGAGCTAGTCATGAGAGAACCTCTGCACCTCTTGAGTTGATCCATAGTGACATTTCTGGTCCATTTCCTCATATGTCCATGAGTCAAGCCAAATATGCACTGACCTTCATATATGAATTTTCCAGGTATTGTTGGGTTTACTTCCCAAAGCATAAGTCTAAAGTTTTTGACCTCTTCAAAGTCTTTAAGGCCTTGGTTGAAAACTAGTATGGGAGGAGACTCAAGATCCTCAGATCTGACAATGGCAGTGAGTATGTCAAGTCTGAGTTCATTTAGTATTCTGAAGATGTAGGTATTCAAATGCAATATTCGATCTTTTACACACCACAACAAAATGGTGTTGCTGAGAGAAAGAACAGGTCACTGAAGGAGATGGCAACCTGCATGATGGAGGCTAATACTTTGCCACCAAAGTTTTGGGCCGAGGCTATAAACTGTGCATCCTACATCTAGAATAGGGTGCCTCATAAGCAGCTTGATGGTATGACTCCTTTAGAAGCTTGGAGTGGGCACAAGCCAGATGTGACCCATTTCAGGATTTTTGGCTCAAAGGCTTGGGCTAGAATTCCAATTGAAAAGAGAAAGGCTTTGCAACCCCAAAGCCAAGAGTGCCTATTTTTTGGGTATTCTGAAGATTCAAAAAGGTACAAGTTGATCAACTTGAGCACTAACAAATATTTCATTGAAAGAAGTGTTCAGTTCCAAGAAGAGCTTTTAGTAGCAGTTGAAGTTGGAGAGTCTTCTTCACCACCAGATCCATTGATTGTAAGTGGAGAGACTAATGAGTTTGTTGATTATGATATGTCTGATAATGATGATTTGATTGCAGATCTTGACAGTCCTACAAGACCAAAATGGGCAGCAAAGACCATTCATGCAGCTGGGGAACTAGATGGAAATCCTAGTGACACTAGGAGGACTAGATCTCAGTTTTTGAGTGCCCTGTGTATGAAAGATCCCTTATTTGTTGAGAAGTGCTATCTGATGGTTGAATCATATCCACAAACATATGAAGATGCAGCACATGATCCAAGATGGAAAACAGCCATGAAAGAATAATTCAGCTCGCTCCATAAGAACAACACTTGGGAACTGGTTGATCTTCCCCTAGGGAGGAAGCTAGTTCAATGTAAGTGGGTTTTGAAGACTAAGTTTGTTGCTGATGGTTCACCTTTGAAATATAAGGCAAGATTGGTAGTGAAGGGCTACTCACAAGTACATGGTATTGACTACAACGAAACCTTTGCACCAGTGGCAAAGATGGACTCCATAAGGCTAGCTTTAGCCATTGCAGCTTCGAAGCAGTGGGAGGCACATCACATAGATGTGAAGTGTGCTTTCCCAAATGGAGATCTCACTGAAGAGATTTACATGCAGAAACCTAAAGGGTTTGTTTCTAATCCATATTTTGTGTGCAGGTTAAAGAAATCATTGTATGGGATCAAGTAAGCCCCAGGGCTTGGTATGCCAAGATTGATGGTTTTCTGCTGTCATTGAGTTTTGTTCGATGCAAGTCTGATCCTAATGTTTATTTGAAGCTGATTCGTGGTTCTTTGATGATTATTGTCTTGTATGTGGATGACCTTCTGATTATAGGAAGTTCAAAGAAAGAGATTGCCTCCTTGAAGGATGCAATGAACCATGCATTTTCTATGATAGATTTGGGATTGTTGAGCCAATTTTTGGGTCTCAAAATTGCTCAATCCCAACATGGAATCAAATTACATCAGTCCAAGTATGCCTTAGATTTTCTGAACAAGTTCAACATGAAATATTGCAAGCCAAGCAAGACTCCTTTCCTTTCAGGAGTTAAGCTTGAAGAAGCAAGTTCTTCTCCTATGGTAAATAATACACTGTATAGGCAGTTGATTGGGTGTTTTCTTTATCTTACACACACTCGACCTGATCTATATTATGTAGTTAGTGTGGATTAAAGACACATGGATCAGCCTCATGAGATCCATTGGAGAGCAGCCAAAAGGATCCTTAACTTTGTTCAAGGAACAAGAACTCATGGGATCTTCTACAAATCTAATTGTGATCTTGATTTGATTGGGTTTATTGACAGTGATTGGGCAGGTGACAACACAGATCGAAAGTCAACATTAGGATATGTGTTCATGCTTGCAGAAGGACCAATAAGCTAATCAAGCAAGAAGCAGAGTGCCATAGCACTCTCATCTATAGAAGCAGAGTATAGAGGAGTTGTAAATGCAACAACTCAATGTTTGTGGTTGCAGGGAATACTTGGAGAATGTGGCTTCGAATCAGAGTTTTCAACTATTATCTACTGTGATAATCAGAGCACCATTCGAATCTGCAATGATCCAGTTTAGAGACAGCGAACCAAACACATTGAGATCCATATGCACTACATCAAACAACTTGTGCATGATGGCACCATTCATCTACTCTTCTGTGCATCTTCAGAACAAGTAGCAGAAATCTTCACCAAAGTTTTTTGTGAGAAGACATTCAAAAATCTCAAATCACTACTGGGGATTGTTGATCATGTTGTGAAGCATGATTGATGACAATATTTTCAAATTTTGTTCTACTGTCCATGTTTAAGGGATGATTTTCCCACTGGGTTTTTGCCTCTTTCCTTGGTTGAATGGACAAGTAGTATGTAAAGGGTGACTAAGCCTTGTTGCTAGGCCCTATAGTTTTCTGATATTTACTCATAAATTCAGGCTTAAGGGGGGGTGTTAAAATAATCAACACATAGCTACCTACCTTAGACATTAATTAAATCTTTTTTGTCTTATTACCTAGTCTCATAGATTCCACTCTATCCTAGTTGCCTTCTACATGTCATAGAAGTCAACACTTGCTAAAAATGAGTCATGGAGCGTTGATCCAGGAGGATCCAAGAAGGAAATTTTTTTGAAGTCCTCCAATCTCAGTAAAACTAGCACCAGATCGAAGGTCTCATTGAGACGATTCCAACGGCGTTCATTTCACCTCAAACAGACTCCATATGAGAAAGTTATCACGTTCTGTTCTATAAGGTCAACAGGCAAAATTGGAAAAAGGAGGTGCCACGTGGCACCAATGACAGGGTGACACATGGCATCCATACTGTACAAACCTGACGACATGGCACCACTGACAGGGTGACACATGGAATCCGTACGGTATGGAAAAGATGACATGGCAGGTGTACGAACCAACCAAATGACGACACGTGGCATCACTCAGAGGATGACACGTGGCATCCGTACAGTATGGACCAATCACAAGGTGACACATGGCAGTACGATCCAAGCTGGCATAATGCTGACTGGGCGCACAGACGATGATGTGGAAGTATGGGCAGTGACTGGGCGGTTGACTGGACGCTGACTGGGCATGAGGTGGACCAATCCCAGGCTGCCACATGGCAACACGAGATTGGCCAATATGTCTAATGCAAAAATTATGGCCTCCACGAGGTTCGACCCCGTGACCTCTCCTGCTTAAGTGCTCCACCTTACCATTGGCCCACAAGGTGCTTGTTGTATAAGATATGGTGAAAAAGTTATTTAAAGGTTTATTGGTGCCAGAAGGGGTCGGGGCTAGCCCCGATCCCTGGTTCTCCCCTTCAATGTGGTGACCAGGAGCTCCATTGGGCACTGTAGCACGTGGAGCCTGTGCCAGCACATAAAACAACACATGTATTTTTAACAACTTTGGTTATGGATTTTAAGGAGGGGTTCGAAAACTTTGGTTATGGTCTTCACCACATGTGCTTTAATAACTTTGGTTATGACCATGTGTTATAACAAACTTTCAAAGGATTTACATTATATGGGTTGGAGTGCTGCCATTATGGGTAGGTTATAACAATATAATATGCCAGAGTTGGTAAAGTTTTAAAAGTGGGTTGGTATGTTATTGTTATAATATGGTTTTAACCATATTAAAAGCCAATGCCATTTTAAGGGGGTATTGTTAAATATGTTGGTTTATTATTTAATAAAAAGCCCAACCATATGAAAACCAACTTGGGGAAGTTGTAACCAAGGCCAAGATAGGAAAATTAGTTGCAACCAAAGGAATCCATGAGAGTCATGTGAAGAAGGGCAAGC